>PVJD01000006.1:911900-1144950 GCA_004026545.1 Mormoops blainvillei | reverse complement strand
CTAATTTAGGCAGTAATTCCACAGTCTCTTTCATGTCTGGGAGTCTGCCCTTCAAATACCACCTGATATTTTTGTTTCACCTTCCTTTTCAATCTCATTCTCACCTTTCTCATTTTCTCTCCTCTTTCATCCTTTCTCCCCCTCCCATTCTCATTTCTCTCACTCTCTTGCTCCACTCTTTTCCCTTCTTTTTGGTTAAAGATGTATCCTAGCAACAGCTATTTTAATTAAAAAGGGATGGGAAGAGCCCCCAGTGTTGCCAAGGTTACCAGTATTCCCCGCTGTCACTGGAGGAAGTAACTTGTGCACCTTATCATAATGAATTGGATGCTATGACACATTCCTCACTCCTCTGCTTTTCTCCACAACATCCAGAGTTCACAAGAGAGTCTTCCACGTCAAGAAGTTTTACCAAACTGTCCCACAGTATCATGGATATTATCATTAAGTAAGAAACTTTAACATCTTTTTGGAGGGCAGCAATTCTATTTATTTGATCTACTGTCAGATTTTCATTAACAATAGAAACGGTATCGTTGGCTAACAAAGCTTATACTGTGGTAATACCTTTGAAAATATAAGAACCATAACAATTTGTACCTATATACCATCATTTAGGTGCTACGTCTAATTTAAAAGATAAAAATATTTTAAAAATTTATTCCTATTATTCTTATCATCATAAAAAAATTAAAAATTCATTCCACAGGACCTCTTCTGTTCATTATAAAATGATAGCCATTGATGTCCATCCAGGAACTAATTCAAAGACTGCCTAATTTGGGCATAGAGCACAAACATGAGGCCCAGAAGACCTAAGACCGACCTCTATATGGGGCCCCAGGTTTGAACTCACATTCTTCACACTAGTCAGGTGAAAAATTTGAAAACATTTATTCATAAGATATAAGCACCCGTATGTTCATTACAGCATTATTCACACTGGCTAAGACATGGGGGAAAAAAAGTGTCCTTCCATAGAGGACTGGATAAAGCAGATATGGTACATATATGCAATGGAATACTACTCAGCCATAAGAAAAGATGAAATACTGCCATTTGCAACAACATGGATGGACCTTGAGAATATCGTGCTAAGTGAAATAAGTCAGAAAAAGTTAAGAACCACATGTGGGATATAAAACTGAAAGCAACAAATGAACAAACGAAAAACAGACAAAAACTCATAGACACAGGCAACAGTATGGTAATTACAAGAGGGAAGGAGGATGAGAGGTGGTAAAGGGTAAAGGGTAAAGGGGGTCAAATATATGGTGATGGAAGATTATCTGACTTTGGGTGGTGGGCACACAGTGCAATATATCACAGATCATGTATCACAGAATCATACACTTGAAACCTATATAAGCTTATTAACCACTGTCATGCCAATTAATTTGATTAAGAAAGGAAAGCTTAACAGACACTTCTCATTGTCTGTTAATTCTTCTCATTCTTAACAGGCACCTTGCATTGGCTCTGAAAGGATGCACTTTTCCCATTTTATAGACGATCAAACTAAAAAGCAGGGCGTTTGAGCGACTTCAGTGGCAGAGGACCTAGCATCAGGCCTTTTGACTCCTATTATTCCTAACTCATTGCACAGTGCTTTCCTTTCACAAGATGCCGATGACGTAGTACCTGGGCATGGATCCTTCCCCTACTTCCGGCTCTTCCTGGGTGCACTTCTTGACTAAATCACTTGCACATGAATCCTCCTCTGGGGTCAATTTCTGGAGACCCTGACCTAAGAAAGGCTACAACTCCGATCAGAGAGCTTTTTCTCCATGGCTCCAGCTCTCACTAATTCTTTCCCTTGTCCCTTCATGCCTGATGGCAGCAATCCCCATTGTTCCTAGTCTTGAAGTGTTTTAACAGTCGTGGTGTTTCCCTTAACCCTGCTCACATTCACTCTCTCCTTCTTTCATTATAGTGTCATGAGATAGTTCAGGTGGTTTCTGTTTCAGGCAGATACCACAACTGATACCCTTCCTACTGATATCCCCAATTTCTCGTTAACCCTTCTTTCTTTTCAATCTAGTCTCCATAGAATAGCTAGAGTGATAATTTTAAAATATTAATTAGATCACATCACTCCCCCCTTAAAACCATCAGTGGATTCCCACCATGCATAGGTAATACCCAGGTTCCCTGCCATCCTATAAGAGATCTTTCATGTTTCAGCTGGTATCATCAGCCTCAACTCTTCCTACTTCCTTCCTAATATACTTACATTGCAACAGTACCACCGACATGTAATTTCCAACAAAGACCAGGCTGAATCTCACCTTTGTGCTTTTATGGGTGTCCAAACTTTTGGCATCTCTGGGTCACACTGGAAGAAGAGTTGTCTTGGGCCACACATTAAATACATTGCAACATGTAATCACAAAAAAAAATCTCATAGTGTTTTAAGCAAACATACGATTTTGTGTTGGGCTGCATGTGGCCCACAGGCCGCAGGTTGGACATGCCTGGATGCTGCTTCCAAAGAGTGGCGTGCTCTATTCTCCCAGTGACACTAGCTGATTCCTCTAGTTAAAGCAAGTGTCATCTCTCTAGGAAGGCTGCGAGTTCCTGGGAAATAAGGTCATTCATTTATTAATTTTTATATGCTCAGTATAAGCCTGACACAGAATAGAAAGCATGTTGATCGAATGGCCTTTCAAGGAGTGAAAATAGCTACTATGCTGAAGCACCTTAACAAACCCTCAATTATTATTGGTAATATCTTTGAAAAGCGAACCAATAATATTAATAATTACCAGTTATTTGTGTCAACTCCATATCAGACACTTAATGTTTAATGAATGTTATTATTTAATCTTCACAAAAACATAGGGTATTATTATCCTTCTTTTTAAAAATGAGAAAAATAAAGCACAGAAAGATAAGAAATGTCTCTTACATCACAGAGTTAATAAGGATAGACTTGGCATTTTGAGTCCTTCCAAACCTATCTTTATTTCAATGACTGTGCCCTTTCCTTTACAGAGAAGCATCTGTGCCAAAATGTAAAGTAGATTAGCACCCACGACACAGCCCTTAATCTACTTCTACTCCTAGCCGGGTCAACATGAAGAAGAGGGTCATTTATTGGTTTCATATACCTATGTTTATATTACAGTCACAAAACTTCAATGGCATCATTAATACTTTATATGTGAATCCATTCCCAGCTATTTTAGAAGGCATTTTGTCTGGGTGCATTTCATCTGAAGAGACGGTAGAAGTACAGACAGTCAGATATTTACACAGGATGAGTAAATCCTTACTACATACTACAAACAATAAAATACTCACGGAACATTACTTCCCTGTAAGAGCTACTACCACAGCCTGCATTCCTATAATGCTTTTCATCAGTTCTCCTTAGGACTCGGCAAGGCCCCGATCACATGCTGATCACACACACAGAGCCAGATTCAGACAATTAAAGTGGTGATTTGTTTTTGCTACCATCAAAAGTTGATAACTAAATGGTAGCAGTAGTTAATGTAGCATTTTATAAGCAACAGTGAATTACCCATGGTTAGTGACTAATAATAAATTAGTATGGTTATATTTTAGCACACACACACGTGCATGTCTACCAATGAGAGAGTATGTCACAGGCATAAGAAAGCAAAAGTTTGAATCAGATTACACAAAGTCACAGAATAGGTAACTCAGGAAAACAGATCTGCCTCCTTTTGACTTTTGCCTAGCTTCAGTGCATCTTTCACCATTTTACGATGTGGCCACCACCACAGCAATATGGCTCTCCTCTGTACTTCCTGTACAATTAAGGGTCAGATCCCTTAATTGGGGTGACTCTGACTCTGTCTAGGACTTTCCACATCCCAGACTCCCAGTTATGATAACTGGTGGGCAGAATAATGGCTCCCCAAAGATGTTTGCACCCAAATCCCTGGAACCTGGGAATACGTTAACCTTACATGGCTAAAAGGACTTTGCAAATGGGGGTAAATTAAGAACCTTGAGATGGAAAGAGTCTCTTGAACTACCTAGTAAGGCCTCATCTAATCTCATGGGTCTTTAAAATCAAAGCAGCATTGCTGGCTATGGTCAGAGGGAGGTGTGACTGCAGAAGAATGGTTACGGAAACGTAACATTGCTGGCATTAAAGACAGAGGAAGAGGTGTCTAGAAACTGGAATTTCCAACAAAGACCAGGCTGAATCTATGAAACAGATCCTCCCCACACTTCCGGGAAGAAGCCCTGTTAACAACTGATTTTATCCCAGTTAAGACCCATGTTGGAATTCTGGTCCACCGAATTATAAAGATAAATAAATGTTTTGTTTAAAGCTATATATATCTGTGGCAATTTGTTACGGCAGCAATGAAAAGCTAATAGAGTAACCAACTCATCCTGGTTTGCCAAGGACTGTCCTGGTTTTAAAACTAAAAATCCCACATCCTGGGAGACCCTCTAGGTCCGGACAAACCAGGACAATCGGTCACTCTACCCCCATTTCTCATGGGGGTAGAATAGTTTTAGACTCTAGAATCCTCCAATAATACCTGGTATTGATGGTGAAACATACTAATTTCAGCTGAAATTACCTGGCTTCCCGAAAGATGTCCTAAAGCAGAAGCACATGGAGGGCTTGTTAAAGCAGGTTGCTGGGCCTACCCTCAGAGTTTCTGATTCAGCAGGTCAAGAATGGAGCCTGAGAATTCACGTTTCTCACACGTCCTCAGGACATGCTGACTTGCTCCCCTGAGGATCAGACTTTTAAATGACTGTGCTATAAGAGGTAAAAACCTCTGAGACAACAGTTTCATCGGTTCACCCACATGCCAAGCATAGATAAAAATGAGACGGGTTATGGACAGATTCCAAGGATTAGAACTCATTCAAACTCACAACTCTGAAATCTCCTCCTTGATCTGCTAGAGGACTTTTGAAAACAGTTTCACTGTGATGTAGTGGAAAAGGTTCTAACCCCATTCATGCCTTTTATAAACCTTTGGGCCCTGAGCAAGTTATCTACTATTTTGACTCTCAGAATTGGAGGTAATTCATGTAAAGTACCTTAAGTGGCATATGACACATGCTCAATAAATGATACTGATGAAAGCCGCTAGGCCTTTTTAAAATACCACTCACACAGCTCATACACCCCAATGAAAAGGAGGGAGTAGGGAGTGGATGTCTGCCATTTGACCTTGGTATAAGGATTTGAAGCTTTGGTTATAGCCATACCATTCAAATTCAGCAATATTTCCAGCACAGTCTAAAAATATAGGTTTCTAGATTCTCCTATTTTTTGTTCATTTGAAAACATGTCTGAAGCACCTATTATGTAAAAAATCTTCAAGTTAATTATACTCCCTTCTAGGTCTAGGATTCATGAATTCAATTGTTTATTCAACAAATATGTATTAAGGATCTACACAGTATGGACAGACACTCTCGTAAGGGTTGGCATTACAATGGACAAGAAGACAGAAAAGATCTCTACTGTCACAGAACTTGTATTTTCAGGGAAGGGAAACAGAAAATAAAAGAAAAAAACATGAAAGAAAAAAAGAAAAAATTAAAAATATAAGAAGAGAGGAGAAAGTAGGAGAATAAGAACATCAGTAATGTCAAGTACTTTGACAAAATAAAACTGGAAAGAGATTGCTTTACAATTGTAATGGAGTCAGGAATGTCCTCTAGGAGGAGATCTGAGTAACTGAGGAAAAGTCACTGCAAACAGAGGAAGAGATAAAATAATCTAAGAAGGAATGAGCTACACACCAGAAGGTCTAAAGGGAGAACAGTGCAGACGAATAACAGAGAGTAATGGGGTGAGCTATGAGATGGAAGGATTCTGTGATTCCATGATGTTGTAGATCTTGGGTTGGCATGGATTAGCTTCTGGCAGCAGGAAGCCTTATTAAGCAGAAGAAAAATTGATTTCAACGTATGTTTTCCATACATGGTTAGATTCTTATGTCTATTATTCTGATGACTAATCTGGTTTCTGCTTATAGTACACATTTGTTGTTATTGTCAGTCCAACATCTCTTTTTCTTCTTTTTCTGGAAGAGGAAACAGCTCTCCTCCTACTCCCACCATCTGGTTGGTTGGGGTGAGACTTCAATCACAGTGTTACCCAGCCACAGAGAAGCAAATAATATAGGCAAAACCAATCAGAAATTTTCCTGGGATTTTTCTAACTGAAATTTATGGGGAATGGCTCTTTCCTCATGAGTCATGCAGCTTTAAAGATAAAATTCTGAGGTACCTTATAGACATGGCTTTAGCCTCATAGTGAAAGTTGGTGCCAAACAATGAAAAGAAAAGAAAGAAACAGAGCTGAAATATGGGGAGACAGAGACAGATGGAGACCCGAGGCCTTCGTTTCTCTGGGTGAAGACCACTAAACCCACTCTTCTTCCACTATTGCCAGAGTTTGTTTCCCTGAGACAAAAAAAAAAAAAAAAATCCTTTAAGGCTTAAGACAGCTTGAGTTGGACTTCTGTTATTTCAATTCAAGAACTCTTACTGTTACACAATCCATGGCCACACCTTAAATCTGGATGTTTCCTCATCTCTGTCTTCCCAGTTCTTGCCCACAGCCTCCCCAGACATCCAGCTGCCTTCTGCGTGCAGCGCGCCCTGACACTCCCAGTCCTGGGAAGGGATATGGCATAGTTGTTAGCAGGTGAATTTATAGGAATACATTTGTGGCTGAACTCCAGTTTATTTTAGACTAGTCTAAGTTACTTAACCAATCTGAGTTCCAGTTCCTTCACCTGTAAGGAAATGGAAATAATAAGAGTGTTTACCCAAAGGTAAGTATAACCCTCTTTAAGTTAAGAAGGCAGGGGTTAAATATGGTGATGAAAGTAAGGCATTCAGCACCATGCCCAGTGCATAGTCAGTCTTCCATAAATGGTATAGCCCTCAGTATAACTCAGCATTCAGGTACTGTCAGTGCTCCTTAACTTCCCTTTGGTGTTTGCCTTCTGCTGCTGGCCAAATGGAATAAAATTGCTTCATGATTTTTAACCCCCTCCCCTACTGTACCATTGACTGACTCACCCATCCATTATCTGTGAAAAAAAAAAAATTAGACTGTGTCTATGCAGATCTCAGTAAAACTGAGGTGTGTGACCCCCAGATCTAGTGCTGTGTACTTGAGATCGCTAATGTTAATTACAAAACACTGTGTCACTGCTCTGACAAGAGAAAGTGTGAGACTGGCCACACACAGTTTTACAAGCTGATAGGTTTTGGGAACTGAACTATGAAGCTGTTCTTCTGTTGGGAGTGCTGACAAGATAATATATGTAAAGCATTTGGTTTCCTTGGAAGACAGGTATGAGCAAATACATAGTAGAATTAATTATTGATTATCTGTGGGAAGGAGAAATGAGAAGCAAAGACACATACTTCTTTTTGGCATATTTTACATTCTGCCTTGCATCACAATTATTTCCCCTATTGGACTGTGACCCCCTCAAAATGAGGGACTTTGCCATTTGAATTGCTGTAGCCCCTGTAATTCCTGGAAAATAGGAAGTTTCCAACCAATGTTGGTTAAATGAACTCAGGCAAATAATTGGAATTCATGGTTAATAACAAAACAAAATTTACTTTCTGTGGAATAAAGAATAAGCAAGTTATAAGACAAGAACAGGCTTTGTGTTCAAATCTAAGCTCTTCCATTCATTGGCTTTAGAAACTTGGGTCAATACTTTATATACATTCTAAATAATAGAAACTTCAGTGCCCACTTGGTACTGTTGTAGTGAGAATTAGTACAACAATGCTCAGAACTGCTCAATAAATGATAATATAATTATGAGTAGACTCTCAATCCTTCAAGGTATACTTCATGTAGCTCTGTTTGCTTTCCACCGGTGGACCAAGTTACCTCTCCGAACTGCCTTAGTCAGACCCTTCCTTAAAATGGCCTGTTTTCCACAATTACAAGTAGAGAATCTTGCATCTTAAACTATTTTTCTCTCTTTTATTTTAAATGTGATTAGATCAACATTCTAGGCCAAATAAGAAAAAAGACTTCACACTTACTGGACTATAACTGGGCATGTCTCCTGCTTTGGCCAGGAGTTCCAGATACCTGCTTCATTCCTTTGGCTGTTCTTTTATTTGTGATGTTTTTCTAGGATTGAGTTTGTTCTTAACAGATATAAAGATCCTTGATAAGACACTACAAGGGTTCTTTAAAATGCTCTTTAAATTGATCACTCAGTTTAAAAATGCATAGGAAAAAAATAAACCTGTTTGTGGATCCAACTCAAGAAGAAAGTAGAGTGAGGGCACAGATAATTCACCCATAATTGCTCACAAGGCCCAGCAAACCCCCAGCCATCTAGGTATTTTTGCTTTGGCTTAAGGAAGGGAGTAAAGTGTTGCTGCTCCACCCTCCATGGTGAAGGTTCTATAAACCATCAAATCATCTACTTATTTATTCTGGGCCATTTTCAGAGAATTTTTGATAGGCTCCTACTTGGAAAATTCAGGGTTTCGGAAGAGTGCATTAATGGGGGATGGAGGGCTCCCAGCAGCCTGGGCTTAGGATGTAGCTCATAAAAAACAATTACATATCAGTGGTAGGTCACCCCTTCCAGTGAAATGTTTTTTGTACCTCATTATTATAAAAATAACTCATTTTCTTCAACACTGAAGTATCACACAAAAAGGTCCCAAATATAATCTAGTGTTCCACGGTACTAGAAAGAGTGGAGAAGGGAATCTATGAAAAACACTCCTGGATCTCTCCTTTGCTTCCAGACAGTTACCACACAATACTTCTGACACCAGATGTATAGATTTTTCGCACATCAAACAACTCTCTGACACCAGCAGAGTGTCCTACAATTCAATTCAGCTCTGACACTATCTACCTGGACTTAGCATGGATCCCATAGGTTACAGACACAGATTCACAAGATTGCCTGTCACTTCAGACACCAAGCACAAGTCCCAGGAATATAGATTCCCATTGACTTCCTCTAAGGATTTGATAATTTTCTAGAATGGCTCACAGAATTCAGGGAAACATTTATTTATATTTTCTGGCATATTATAAAAGGGTATAATCAGGGATATAAATGAATAGCCAGATGAAAAGATACGTAGGACAAGGTCTGGAAGGATCTTGTGCACGCAGCAGCTCCTGTCTCCACGGGGTCGACGTGTGCCACCCTTCCGACATGTAGATGTGTCCACCGACCCAGAAGCTCTCCAAACCTGGTACCTGTGGGATTTTTATGGAGGCTTCATCATGTAAGTGTGATTGACCATTAATTCAACCTCCCGCCCCACTCCCCTTCCCAGAGGATGGGGAGCAGAGCTAAAGTCTCGACTTTCTAATCATGACTTGGTCATTCGGGAGACCGGCCCCCATCCTGAAGCTGTCCAGGAGCCCACCAAGCGTCAGCTCATTAGAGCAAAAGACACTCCTCTTACCCAGGAAATGTTAAGAGATTTAGGAGCCCTGTGTCAGGAACCAGGATTAAAGACCAAATATTAGAACAAAAGATGCCTTTACTACCCTTGTCATTTAAGAAATTTCAATGGTTTTAGGAGCTTTAGGAACTGGAGATCAAACCACTGTATTTTCTATTATTTCACAGAATCTAACTACTCTATAAATAAAACACAAAAAGCAGTGTCGATATGGATGAAATGGGAAAGAGGCTTGTGGATTCTGCCTCTGGATCAATTCTCCAAAAGTCAGTCCCCTGTGAGTAAACAGTTGGCCAAATGACCAGCTAAAAGAATACATATTCTGCCTGGTTTTCATTTGGTCTTCATATACCATTTTAAGAAATGTCCAATTTGTTTCTGACCAAGCTCCCCTCTGCTATAGCTGGTAACGGCAGATAACAGTTCTTTGGAAGCCTTCATGAGCTGCAGCAGGGACAAAGAACCTTCCCCGTAGCTAGGAGTTCTGTGACCTAGTCCATCACAGTGTTCAACACAGTTACCATGGGTACAACTTGGTGGTAAGTATCTGTTTCCAGTGTAGCCTGTGGGCGCCACCCACTTCCAGCTCAATCAATGACCCTTTTCAGGCTCCTAGGACACTTTTGCTGCCCCTTGGGTACACAAGAATCTCAACCACAGGTGTCCATCTGGATTCTAGCCTCCTGCCATATCTGCCTGTTTCCCTAGGCCACTTCCTCCCCAACACCCTTCCCTTTGTCCAACACCTTGGAACCCATCTGTTTTCCAAGGTGAAAGCTAGTTAAATTGATAAACCAAGTGTATTACTGCTCCCAGGAGGCACATACATATGCTAGTGAATGGCTTAAGGAGGAGCAATTTACAAATACTAAACTAACAAATAGCTCGCATTTATTGTACAGCTAATACGTATCAGGCACCAAGAATCACTTTACACCCATTATTTCTATTCTGTGCCACAATCACATAGGGAATACATTTGCCGTGTTATAGAATGAGGAAACTAAAGCCACTTGCCTGAGGTCATAGATCCAGTAATGGACAAATCTAGAAAATGATTCTGGGTCTGTCTGCTTTGATCTGATTCAGGATCTCTAAGGCAGGGCTTTAGGTCCTAAGAAAAAATATACAATAATCATAAAGCACTTGCAATGCCATAATAGTAAAGTGATTTAGGGGCAAATAGAGGACTCTCAATGTCCTTTATATCACACCTTGTGGTAGCTTTCCTTCTCCATCTCAGCATATAGGTAGCTCTACCCATCAAGAAGGCCCTGATCTAAACATTTTACTAGTTATTAATCCCAAAGTAAACAGATCTAAAGAGGTCCCTTAATCTCAAATCTCTGGACATCTTGAACATAGGACCTATCTGCTTCTCTAGTTTAGAAGTGAGGATCTCTCAGGACACTTCATAAAAGACTGAGGGAGTCAGCTGGAAGAAAGAATTCCATGGAGGCTGAGGATTAAGCCTGTCGAGTTAAAGGTGTAGCTCTCTGTGACCTTGGCGATAGCCAGAGAGCCCAGGAAAGCACAGCTTGGTCTAAGAAGAGAAACAGGATGAGACATCTAAGAAGGTGGATTTGGTAAATAATCAGAAAGAGAAAGGTATGGGCCCAACAATAGTGGGACCGTGAACCTAGCAATCACAGGTCTTCAAGTAAGCCCCTAAGCTGAAAACACTGGAAGTTCTGTCTATTTAGGTAACTGCTTTTCTGTTTTATCGTGAATAAAGATTTTTACATCCCTAGCAAAGCAGAGTTTATTATACACAGGACGACAATCATGAAAGTATCTCTATTGACATTGTACTCTGGAAAAAGTACTACAGTAAGAAGAGTATTGTTCTCTAAAGGTAAAGCTGTAAAGAAGGTATCAAAAGGCATTAGACTGTGGTAGTCAAAGACACTTCACCATATCTCCCTACTCACCATAACTTTGCACACGCTCCCTCTCTCCATCTTACCTATTCAACTGAAATTCACTGAGCACCTTTTCCATGCAAGACTTTGTGTTTGGTAACCACGACAAATACAGAGATACATGAAACACAGCATTGGCTCTGCAGTATTTCCTAGACCCACAGAATCACAGAGCTGAAAGTAAAAGCCTTATAGTTGGACAGTATTTAAATTACTAAATTTTTGCAAGTCTCTCGGAGTCAAACCTTTTATCGAGGGTCCCACTGCAAAGTCTGCACACCTAAAAATAGCATCACTAACATTCTGGGACCACGTGCCCTACTGACCACTTTATTCTAACTCTCACACAACCCTCTGAGAGAGATATTATTATTCCTGTTTTATAGGTGAAAAAGAAATGAGGCCTAGAAAGATTAATCAGGGATAAGACTGGAATATGTAGGGACGTCTGACTCCGAAGGCTAATATTTACTCTACTGCCTCTCACTTGCTTTATACCAGAATGTGGTAAGACCTGGTGCCTGGGATCCTCCTTGTAACCCTGGTGTGGAGTGGGTGCCCTGTGTTTCCCCTGAAGTCATCGTGGGCAGAAGGATAAGCACAGAAACCTCCCCTTCTATTCCACTAGGAGAAAGTTTGGTCTTTAAAAAATATACAGATCTAATGAGACGATAACAACTAAGGATATAGCCCAGAATTACAAAGTAGGTGGGAGGTGGTCTATTTTCTCTGAAAGATAGTAAAATGAATCCCTAAGGTAGGAAGGACTGCCCCATGGAGATGGCATGGAGCAGCTCATTTTGGGAGAACTGTCACAATGCAGCAGAAGACAGTAGAACACCTTTTAATGAGTCCCAAATCTGCCACCTGCTAATAGTATGACTTCAGACAAGGCACGGCCTCTCAGAGTCTCTGTCCTCATCTATGAAGTGACTAGCAAACTGCCTCCTGCAGGCCTGTTGCGGAACTCAACAGCATAACACATGCAAATCAATTAGAAAACTGCAAATATTCTCACAAAATAGGCTATTTTAAGTTTTAAGTTATTTCCAGCCCATGGAGATTTCCTTTAAGTAAAATTATACGGTTATACCCTGTTATGTCTGTCTCTCTGCTTTTCACTGTGCCATTTTCTCAGAAAGTTTTCCATGTTCAAGGATAGGATGTGAATTCTTTGTGATTAATCATTCAAACAAGTGGGTATGAAAGGTCCATGAAAAAGATACCACGATGCCCAAATTGACAGCTAGTGTCACCTATAACAGATGCTCAGAGCAGCGCCTTCTTCTCACACAGGCCTCAGGAGTCCTGAGCTGGAGTGGGAGGTGAATCCTACGGTTTCCTCCCGGTTTTCATCTCTGCAGGCTGACTCTCAGGGAAAGCAAACTCCTCCCCATTTGCCTGAGGCGGGTGGGGTGCCTAATTACCATGCTTCTGATTACACTCTGGAAGGCTGGCGCCAGGGCCCTGAAAACACACACACACACACACACACACACACACACACACACACACTCCCAGACAGACAATGGTTGTCAGCACCAGCCCTGCCCCTCCCAGCACTATCGCCCTGAAACCAAGACAGAGACAGTCAGGAAGACAGTAGGTGAGTGGCAGGGAGGCACTTGGACAGAATGAAAACCTCTTGGGGCTGTGACCGAGCCTGTTTTCAATATTCCGTCCACATGTATGTTCCTCCACCACTGCATCGACAGTGTTTCCCTGGCGAGCAGGCCCCAGTTTTCATATTTCTTTCCCTTGTTTTTAGAGAGCTTGCCTTGTAGGAAAAATCTTCCCTCCCCCCACCTTGCCTGGTATTTCTCCTGAGAACATTCCTGACTAAGGCTGTTTCCAGCTTCCATTCCCTGCCCCCTCCTTCCATTGCTTGGAGAAACTATACAATGAAATCTCAGAAAATATTTCATTTCCCTTAGGAAAAAGCAATTTGAATGTTTTAGCAAGAAAATCACTTCAAAAGCATTCGCTTCCACCCACCCCCTCTACCGGCCTGAGAAGCCGCTGGGAATGAAGCCGGATTCTACAGAACAGACACCATCAAGGAGTAAATCAACACCCCAGGGACTGCAGTGAGGGGTGCTTTGTTGAGTAAATACCAGGCCACAGACCAGTAAATGGAGCTGGTTTAACCAGATCGCAGGGCTTCCCTCCTGGGCTTCCAGCCCCAAGGGCTCACGTTACTCTGAGTGCCTGCCCACAGCATCTTTCTCCCTGGTGTCTGCAGATTTCATCCATATGGTTTCCATTTCTGTTGCATAAAATAGATAATGTTGACCTTGCTAAAAAGAAGAGTCTCTAATCCAGTGTCGTGGCACCTGCTACTAGCATCACGCATGTAGGTGTGGCTTGATTTGTTCGGACCACATACTGCATTGCCAATAGGGCTTCCTTTTCCTTTTCCTTCTCTGTTCCTTTCTGCCCTTTCTCCCTCCTCTGCCACCCTCTTCCTTTTTTTCTCCCCCTTAGGAAGGGTGGAAGTTAGGGAGGGGTGGAAGAAATGAGAATCTGTAATTACGATAAAATTATGACAGTTTCTTTCAGATCATTGGCTCCAATTATCCTTTAAGGCAAGTGCCAACCCTGAGCTCCCTTTGGGAAAGAGAGGGAGCCTGTGGCCCAGCAGCACCAGCAGCCCCTGGGCACTTGCTTACAATGAAGAATCTCAGGTCCCACTCCAGACCTACTGGACCAGAGTCTGCATGTTAATAAGATCTTCAGGTGGTTGAAATGCGAGTTAAGATTTGAAAAACACCGGTCCATGGGTTGGCAACACATCACATTAGCCTGCCAAGACATTTCCTCCTCACTATAACTTCATAGGTCACAGAGAACAATCTCAGCTTCTCTGTGTATAAAATGACCGAGTTCAGTGGCTCCATTGACAGCTGCCTACACCGGAGTATGCACAGGCTTAGGGAGCTGCATGGGGCTGGAACACAGAGACTGACTAGGCTCCCCGTCCCTGGAAGTCAGTGCAACCCAATGGGCCAGGCTCAACTGAGAAAAGGCTTTCCAGGAAGACAGGCTGTCCCAAGTCTGGGTCTTATCAGCTACTCAACAGCCTGTGAGCCCCTGCTGATGCTGGCATCAAAACTTGGAAAAAAACTTGGACCAGAAATCAGCAGACCTCGATTCAGCCTACTTTCATCTTCTTCTAGTTTAGGACAAGTCACTAGATTTATCATCAGGTTCTTCATCTCTACAGTGAGATTATTTATACGAGCTGGGCTTGCCATATGTTAGTTACGAGGATCAAATAAGACATTTCAAAACACTGTGTAACCCCCAGAGCAGTATTCAATTGTTATTTAGTATTGTGAATAGTAAAGATTCACAGAACAGAGATAGCTTCCGATTGAAAGGGATTTACTAGATCTCATATCCTTCTTTATACAGGAATCTCTTCTTGCTAGTAAGAAAAATCACCTATTGATACTCTCCTTCCAGTCCTGTGACCTCTGAGAAGAAAAAAGAGTAGCAAAATAATGGATGGATGGACAAATGAACATCTGCTGAACATGGACACTATGTGCTTACATTCCACGGATGCTTACAAGAGTGTGAGAGCCCACAAGCACCCTGGGGCGCATGCAGTGATATACCATCCCCTTTAGGAAGGATAGAAGACTTGTTCTTCCAGTTACTGAAAGCGCTGCCAACAGAAAGCCCTCAATTGCCAGCTCTCCTTGGGCATTACTTTTGGTAAACAGCGTTTCATTCAATGACTGCTCAACACAAGGGTATCAAGGTCCAGCTCTCTCCTCCACCGTCAGATGGTTCTGAAGGGTCATCCCTTCTGGAGTTTCCACTGAGGCTACATCAGAGATTTTCTTGTCTCCCTGTTCATTCTTGCTTCATTCCCTTCCCTACCCTTCCATAGAGATCCATCCCAAGAGTACTTCTTAACAAACCATCTGCCTGATAATCTCCATCTCAGAACCTGCTTCCCGGGAAACCTACCCTGTGACACATCTTCATACTAATTTCTTATGCTTTGAACCTATCATGTCAACCACACACATTACTGAATACTCTTGAGATCAGAGACTATTAGAGGCTCAGGGAAACAAAGGCTATTCTATCAAAGCAGAAAAGAAACTTGGGGATCATTTCATTCAACCACTGTATTAATAGAAAAGATTTTGAGTTCAAGTAATTTGACCAAAGCCCTCCTGCCAATTAATGGCAGAGCGGAAACCAAACCCCAGGTCTCCTGACTTCTGAGCCAGTATATTCTCTATTGCACAGTGACATATTCCTAGGAAGAGAAAAGGCCCATGTCCATACCTGGGGAAGAACGTAGCACTCTCATCAACTTACAAAGCTGAAGAACAACAAAACATTCAATAATAACCATCCCACCTTGGTTTCTGACAGGTTTCCAAAAACAGATATATCAACATTTTTAAATATTGTTAGTTTCATATTCTTCCCGATAGGTAACCAACTATACCAGCTCGGAGGGGCCAACCTCCATTTTTGATGACATGTTTCGGTTGGAAGAGAACCCAAGACAGATTCAGCAAACTCTGTACTGGGATCCCGGAAGGCCTGCTTTGGTTAAATATAACTTTAAGGTGCCTCAAATCATTTCTGTGAATTTTCCTCCTTGTACTAGGCAAAGTGATTAAGTTGCTGGGTTAAGACAGAGCAGGCCTAGAGGATGAACAATGAGAACTCCAAGGGGGGAGATAAGAAAAGGGAAAGACATCTATAGTTTTTCTAAGCTTATAAACAGAGCAAGGAACTTTTCTTTCTATAGCAGATGTGACGGTCCCTCCTCTGTATGTCTATAATACACTGGACGGTCTTGATTCTGTACTGATCATATTGGATTGCGATGGCCCCTTCTGGCGCTCTCTCCCCCACTAAACTATGTGTTCTTTGCAGTCAGGCCCTGTGCTTACTTACCTGAGTGCCTGAATATGATCAGCACTGAATAAAATGTTTGCCAAATGCATGAGTAGTTAAGTGAATGATTAATTTTGTGGTCTCCTCATTCTTTCCTCAAGATAACTGCCCATAAAAGCATTATAAGGCCTGAGGATGTTATGAGAGTCCAAAAACAGAGAGAGGCATTAACAATGATCTTGTGTTATCTCAATATGTTTTACACATTAGGAAAAGAGGCCAGAGGACCAAAAGGATGATGACCTTATTTTATGAAAAGAATCAGGTTTTGTTTGGAATAGATGCTTAAAAGGTGTGAACAGGACCTAAAGTTTTATTTGTCCATACTTTTGTTACCTCTCCTAGTTGAGGATTTTCAGCTTTTTTTATGTTTTAAGTCTCCACATTGAAACCTGAAAAATATTGCTTCTGGTTTGAACTTCATGATAAAACTGGAGAAATGATCCAAAGTTACCTTTATAGACCCCTTTCTACAGATTAAGAGTCTTCAGCCATTGATCCTTCTGGTTATGTGAGATGGGAGGGAGTGCAGCTGGGCTGCCTACATCAAGTCTTATTAAGCAGAGAGCTAATCTGATCAAGGCTCAGCTTAACGGAGGCTGATACATTTCCTCCGGGTTTCACTAGCCCTGGGAAGGAGGGGAATCAGCAATATAAGTGTTTTTCACTGAGGCACGCCTAGATCTGCAATTCAATTCAGTAAGGGGGAGAATGGGATGGGCTTCTGGGCTGACACTGAATGCCAGGGGGTCACTGGGTTCCTTAGCACCAGTGACTGTCCAAAGTGATAGGGGATCGTGGATTTAGGGTAGGGTAAAAAACATCCAACATATTTTCTGTCATTCTGGAGAAAGAGGTGCCTCCTGGGAGAAGACTGGAGAAGATTGCATCACCAATTTGATTAGCAGAAGGAGCTGGCTAGGACGAGCTGGCATATTCCTATGCTCTGTGATTTCCTCAAACACCTCCATCTTCTATTATTGCTTCTGCTGTCAATTATCAAACAGGCTATCAAACCCAAGCCAGGTGGAACTGCATAAGCATAGAAATATTATCAGTCTGTTATTATTTTTGTTTTTACAATGTTACCAGGTTCCAGAAATGTGCTTTGCATAAAAATATTTTTATTTTTTGCACTAATAACACATATCCGAGGAGCTCAAAAGATAGCCCAGCATAGAATTAGCAGTAGGTCCCTAACCTTAAAGCTCAGAATACAGGTGGGCTTGAAATAAAGCAGAGGTCCAGCACCAGGGGAGTATGAGCCCTCAGCATTGGAAAATTAGGAATTAAGAAATTGGAAGATGAGGGAGAGGTAGTAGAGAAGCATCAAGAAGTCTAATTTTGAAGTAATTTAATGTGAGAAAAAAATAGGGATGATTTATATCTAAATTGTCATTTGATAAAGAATTAAGTAGGTAACTTTATTGCCTGATTAATAAACCCAAGGAATGAAACATTTTTTATTCCAAACCAAATGTATACCTGATCATAAGACTGGAAGGACCAGTATTAGCCTCCCTATGCCTGGGATACCCTAGAACTCTAAGGTGCACCTTAACTATCCAATGGGGCCAAAATGGCATAAACTGCAATAATCTATGTAGGCAGGATATGATACCAGGAGTATCTAGAATATCCACCTAAATATCACAAAGCAAGAATAATAAACTTAATGATGCCTAACATTTGTGTAACCTGTTACATTCTTTAAAATACTTATGTGGACCTCTTGGCTTCTTGCAGTAACTGAGATAGTATTATTATATCCATTCTGTCATGTTATCTTTCCCTTATTGTCATATTAATTAGTGGCAAAAGCTACAAAAGCAAACGTTAAGACCCAGACTTGCTAATTAGTTCCATGGCATTGGTTTTGTTACAACAGAAAGTCCAGAGTTTCCTTTTAGACACGTACTTTTGGTATCCAAACCACATTCTATGCACCATGGGGAATCTGCCCACCATGACAGTTCATCCTGGGGAATGAGGACTCTCAGGACATCTGCCTCCTGTCACCATTGATCAGTTCAGTCAAATCACTGCAACTAAATACAGCCATAGAAACCAAAGAGGGCCATTAGTGTTCCAGTCTAGAAGTTACAATATAACCAGCAGGTAATTCATAGCATGTTGAATCAGCCAAAATGGAGCAGGCTACCTTTCATCAGTGGGCTTTTGCACAATCAAATGACAGTCCCTGATGCAAAGACAGGGAAACATAAAGGGAGGAAAGCTGCCCTCACCTCATTTCTATTTAATGAGCCACTAAGTAGAACTGATTTCTAGAAAAATCAATTTAAATAGTCATCAGCCTCTTGACCACTCAGTATGATTCCTATCGCCTTTAGAAATATCTTTCTGCCAACAAATTGGACAACCTGGACAAAATGAATAAATTCCTAAAAAATACAATGTCTGTCCAGAAGGTATCCAGCCATGTTATATGAAAAATAGAGACAGTTATTGAAGAAGATACAAGATACAAGAAGTATTATTCATAGGACAATGATGACTAAGTCCCTGTCAAAGTAGGCACCTTGGAACCTCACACAGTTCTCCCAGTCACCATCAGCTGCCCTGTCATATTTTCCTGAATCTTATTGACAATCTGAAATCCCTTCCCTTTCAAAGGTGATTTTAGTTTTGGGAAAAGCCAGAAGTCACAGGGCACCAAATCTGGGCTGTTGGGCGATTGAGTCACCTGGGTGATTTGATGTTTTGATAAAAAGCTCTGCACAAGATGTGATGCATGAGCAGGTGCATTGTCATGATGAAGCTGCCAATCACCAGTTGCCCATAGCTGCAGCCTTCTGAATCATCCGAATAGTTTCCTCAGAGGAATGTTCAAGCTTAACACAAAATTTGATGCAAATTTGTTGTACTACTCGCTCAGTCACTTTGAATGTGACAGCCACACAGTACACATGCTCATTCAATGGTGTCTACTGCACCCACTGACTAATACAGTGACGGTGTCATTGTTCACATATGTGCATTCCAGTCCACTCTCCTTGGTTTCCAGGCTACATCAATGTCACGCAAACCATTCTTGTTATATTAACAATGGTTGGATTTTTTTCTGGGCAGACCTCATACAATCTTCTAAAACTATGTCAGAAAAAAACAGAAAATCTGAATAGATCTATTAAAACTAATGAAATTGAAGCAGTAATCAAGAAATCCCCAGAAAACAAAAGTCCTGGACTGAAGGACTTCACAAGAGAATTTTAGCAAACATTCAAAGAAGAACTAATATCTATCATTCTCAAAATATTCCCAAAAAGTTCAAGAGGAAGAAATACTCCCAAGCTCATTTTATAAGGCCAGCATTATCCTAATTCCAGATCAACAAAATACAAAAAAGAAAATTACAGGCCAATATACCTGATGAACATAGATGCTAAAATCCTCAATAAAATATTAGGAAACTGGATCCAGCAATACATTAAAAGATCATACACCATGATCAAGTGGGATTTATTCTGGGAATGAAAGATTGGTACAATATCCACAAATCAATAAATGTTATACACCACATAAACAAAATTAAAGATAAAAATCACATGATCATATCAATAAATTCAGAAAAAGCATTTGCTATATTCCAGCACCCATTTATGATAAAAGCTCTCAGCAAAGTGGGATAGAGGGAACTTACCTCAACATAATAAAGGCTATACATAACAAACTTACAGCTAATGTCATACTCAATGAGCTAAAACTAAAAGTGTTTTCCTTAAGATCAGGAACAACACTGGGATGTTCATTTTCACCATTCTTATGCAGCATAGCACTGGAAGTTCAAGCCATAGCAATCAAACAAGAAAAAGAAATAAAAGTCATCCAAATTGGAAGTGAAGAAATAAAAGTATCTTTATTTGCAGATGACATGATACTGTATATGGAGAACCCTAAAGACGTCACCAAAAGACTACTAGAACTGATCAATGAATTTAGCACAGTAGCAGGTTACCATATTAATATTCATATATCAGTGGCATTTGTATACAACAATAATCAACTATCAGAAAGAGAAACTAAGAAAACAATCCCATTTACAATTGCAACAACCAAAAAATAAGATATGTAGGTACAAGTTGAACAAAGGGGGTAAAAAACATGTAATCAGAAAATTACAAAATACCGAAAAAAAATTGAGGAAGATACAAATAAGTGGAAGCACATATCATGTTTGTGGAAAGGAAGAATTGACATTCTTAAAATATCCATACTACCCAAAGCAACCTATAGATTCAGTGCAATTCCTATCAAGATAACAATGATGTATTTCTAAGAACTAGACCAAAAATTTATCAAAAAAACCCCAAGTAGCCTCAGCAATCTTGAAAAAGAAGAACAAACTTGGAGGTATCATGCTATCTGATATCAAATTATACTATAAGGCCATAGTAATCAAAACAGCATGGTACTAACATAAAAACAGATATACAGATCAATGGAATAAAATGGAAAGTCAAGAAATAAACCCATACTTTTATGGTTAATTAATATTTAACAAAGGAGGAGAGAACATACAATGGGGTTAAGATAGTGAATTCAAAATATGGTGTTGGGCAAATTGGACAGATAAATGCAAAAACAGGAAAGTAGACTTTCTCCTTATACCATACAAATTAATAAACTCAAAATGGGTAAAAGACTTAAATGTAAGACTCGACACCATAAAAATCTTGAAAGAAAACATAAGCAGGAAAATCTCAGACATTTCTCATAGCAATATTTTTTGGATATATCTCCTCAGACAAGGGGAAAAAAGAAAAAATAAACAAATGGGACTATATCAAGCTAAAAAGTTTTTGCAAGCAAAGGAATCCATCAACAAAATGAAAAAACAACCCACTGAATGGAAGAACATATTCGCCAATGATACCTCTGATAAGGGGTTAATATCCAAAATATATAAAGAACTTACACAACTCAACACCAAAAAACTAAACAATCTAGTTAAAAAATGGACAAAAAACCTGAACAGACACTTCTCCAAAGAGGACATACAGATAGCCAATAGACATATGAACAGATGTTCAATGTCATTAATCATCAAATAAATGCAAATTAAAACCACAATGAGAGATCAACTCACACTTAATCAATAAAGAAGTGTTCACGAGGATGTAGAGACAAGGGAACCCTCATGCACTGTTGGTGGGAATGCAGATTGGTACAGCCACTGTGCAAAGCAGTATGGAATTAGCTCAAAAAAGTAAAAATGGAACTGTCTTATAACCCACTGATTCCACTTCTGGGAATATACCTGAAGAAACCTCAAACACTGATTTGAAAGAATATATGCACTTCTGTTCATTGCAGCATATTTACAATAGGCAAAATTTGGAAGCAGCCCAAGTGCCCATTAGTAGATGAGTGGTTAAAAATGCCGTGGTACATTTACCAATGAAATACTATTTGCCCATTAAAAAAAGAAGGAAATCTTACCTTTTGTGACAGCATGGATAGAACTAGAGAGTATTATCCAGAGTGAAATAAACCAGTCAGAAAAAGACAATTACCATATGATTTCACTTTTATGTGGAATCTAATGGGCAAAATAAATTAACAAAAAATAAAAATGGAAACAGACTTGTAGATGCAAAGAACAGACCCAAAGCTGTCAGAGTTGAGGGAGGTTGGGCTGCTGGGTGAAATGGTTGAAGGGATGAAGCAAAAACAAACAAACAAGCAAAAAACACAACTCATAGACACAGATAACAGTATGGTCATTACCAGAGGGCTAGGTGGGTAGAAGTAGGTAGAAGGGGATATAGGAGGGATAAGCAGTGATGGAAGGAGACCAGACATTGGGTGTTGAATGTACAATACAATATACTGATGATGCATTTTAGAACTGTATACCTGAAACCTGTATAATTTTATTAACCAATGTAACCCCAATAAATTCAATAAAAATATACTTTTGAAAAAATCTCTAAAACTCTTCCATGAAACAACTTTCCTTAGATCTTTAGCATAAGAAAAAAACTTTAAAGAAGCCTAAATACATGTCAAATATATTTAATATTGCCTATCTCTAAAGAATACAATTCTGAGGGTACTTTTCACTTCTAATTATTACATGGTTCATAATGTTTTAATTTTTAAAAATCATATATTAGTTTTGTAATCAGAAAATATCAATATAGATGAGAAAGAGAGAAAGAGAGACCATACAGGTTCATAGACCAATACTATTATTTTAGAACTAAAATTCTAAGTCAGAGACAGATTACAGTTTATCAAAAGTTACATGGTTAGTTTTCAGCAAAACTAAGTTATCGGGTTGACCAGAACTACTGAAGCTTTTATCCAGGTCTATGTGGTCAGAGACTGGCAGGTGACTCCAAAGTCCCTTCTTGTGCTAATAACCTACAGTTCTAAGATTAGAAAGGTCCTTTGGAAATACTGTCCACAATAGGGTGGCCTCATTATTTATTGCCTAAAACAAGACATTTTGTGAGCAAAAGAGAGTGCTATTAATAATTATCCCTAGACATCAGATAAAAACCAGAATCTTATGAGTACACTGGGTTATAGGGTGACCCTCTCCTTTATAGATGAACGATTTTCAGATCCTCATTGAGATTTCAAAATTTTAACTTTAAATCTAGTTGCCAATATGTCTGAGAGTCACAGATAATACAAAAGGAAAGAAACATTTTCAGAAATGTGTGAAATAGAACATCAAAATTTAAGCAGCTTATACTCCTGTTAAATGGCTAACTGAGGCCATAATTAGAGTATGACTTTAAATGAGCTCTAGAATATCACCAAAAGCAGGGATTTGAAGAAATTTTTTTAAAAATGCAGGGAAAAATTCTGGGTGGAAAAGAAGAGAGAGAACTGATCCATAATGGGTGTGCTGTCTAGTCACATGACTCCATCAAAAATAGCATATAAGAGAATCACAAAAATAATAGTTCAGGCAACAGAGTAAGTGAATGACTTTGATAAAATATTACCAGAGTAAACATTGTTTCTCATTGTGATGAGAAGTGCTGAAATGTAAGGATGCTATGCAGGTATCGCTTCCACATTTCCTGGTTTACAGGCTGTTACATTTCCAGCCATGATAATACATATTAATGGGAGGTTGGAAGTTAAATAAATATAATTTGAGCAAGCCAATCTTCTGTGGTGTGCTTTCTGTAATGGATAAAAAGCTAACTGAAATGACTAGTCAGTGTAGAAATAAGACATTGATCATGTAATAATAATAAGAGTTAGCTTCCAAACAGCATGAAGCACTATTCAAAAGCAATTTAAGATTTCATGCCATTTGGTCCTCTTAGCAGCCCTGAGAGGCAGGAATTATATTGTTGTGCCAGTTTTACAATTGGGATGACTGTGATTCAGGGCAATTAAACAATATGCTTATTGTTTTACCTTTCATGGAGAAATTGAAACTAGAACCCACTTCTGACCCCCACTCACCTCACAATCCAGTGTTCATTGTACTCAAATGCCTAGAAGAAGAATTGACCTTGAAGATCATGTGGGTTTAGTGACTTCAGACCATCCATTTTAGCTGAAGTCCATCTCTTCGGTTTTCATATCCCCTAGGGATAATCCATCTCACTCAGCCCCTTCCCATTCACCATCTGACCTGCCATGCTCCCTGAAAATTGCAACTGTGTTTTACCTTTGCAGTAACCAAATTCAATTATAGTTTCTGCCTTTGTGTTTCCTCAGCCTTTTTTCCTACACAAATTGATGGTGACAGCAGCAATATCAATTCAATTACATACCATCTTCTGGTTCCCAATAATGATTCTGAGTAGGTCAACAGATACCAGCTAGGAACAAGAATGACTGTGAGTTAAAAGGAAAGGATAAGGAGTGAACGCCAGGATTAGAAACCCATTTTCATTTGCTCAGAAAATTTAAGCCAACTTCTCTCATAGAAGAAACAGGGTAAATCATGAAAAGAGAAAGGAAAGTGTAGGTTGGCCAATTTATGAAAAAAAGATGTCTAGAAAGGATTAGAGAGCTTTACAATTATATTGCACAGGTGAACAAAACCTGAGGGGAACCCAATTAACATCCTATCAAACAACTGAGTGTTGTAACAAGCATGTCATAGACGAGTAAATTATTTTTGGCATTTTAATTCATTAATAAAATACTGGTGCATTGACCTCTCACCATACAGCAGGGTGTTCTAGATTGGAGTGGAGATACTGCAAAGAACAAAATGACAAAGTACCTGCCTCCCTGGTGGTTACATTCTAGTGAAGAAGACAGATAAGTAATGTAAGTGCTATGAAGGAAAACAAAGGAAGGTAAAGGGACTGATAGCCATATGATAGAGACACACTATTTAGGTAGAAGGGTCAAGAAAGGCCTCTGTGAGGAGGTGACACTTGAAAAAAATGAATGAACTGAGGCACAAACAAGTAACGCATACTACCAAATTCATTGAGGGCCAATGACATTTAATTTTTTAACCTTTGTCTGTATGTTTCACTAGCACAGACATTAAAGGTTATTATTTTTATAACTGTCAACTTACCCTAGAAATGACTATAAGAGACCAAAGGAAATCGTGTTGTCTCTCAAATGCTAAACCGAGTCCTCTACCAAATGGAGCCAGTTCACAAAATCAAGGGACTTTGTGTGTGTTTATGCTTCCAAGACAACTCTTTAGAAACCTAGTCCTAAATAGTCTTCCTCTCGCTCTGCTGCACGTTACTTAATTGTTCACTCTCGGTCAAAAAGAAAATTTTTTGTGTTTATAAACCTTTTGTTTATATTGTTGGGTATAGAAAAAGCCTAAAGAAGCCATAAATTTGTTCTGTCATTTTTCTAAAGTATTATTTGAGAAAATATTTGTTTATTATGTGCAAACCAATAATATTTCTATTTACTGATTTGCACATAACAAACCAATTTGTACTAATAAGTCAATTCAACAAATATCTGTGGTGTAAGTATGATTAGCAAGATAATGTATTAAGAACAAAATGGGAGAAGATGAGTAAAACACTACCTTTGCTCTTAGGCAATACACAATGTAGTATCGTAGATAAGTATTTAGATGACTATAATATGAGAAGGAATTATATTTCTCTCTCAAAGAAAAGAGAAATCTATTAGAATTAGAGAAGTGTAGATGAGGAACATAAATGATTTCAGGGAAGAGGAAAAATTTGAGATGAGGCTTGAAAACAGAGTAGAATGTCAAAATATTAAAAGAGAACCAGGAGGTATTTCAGACCAAACAGCACAATAAATGTATCATAGAAGGCAGAATAAAGTAAGACCTGTGTGGTTGAAATGCAGGTCATTAGGTGTAACACAGCTATAAATAATATAGTGATAAATAGGGCAGAAAAACACGAAGACCCTGGAATGCTGGAGGGCAATGAGCACCATCACCGGGTTTTGAACTAGGAAACGTCTTTAACTGTATCTAGTATGGATAGGAAAGATGTAGACATAAAATGGGATACTAACTAGGAATGTGCTTCTAATATACAGCGGAAAGGTAATAAAAATCTGAAGTACAGTGATGGCACTTGGAGCAATAATTTTTAAAGTGAAACACAAACTCGTGATGGCACAATTAAGGGGTCTTCACAACTGATTGGATGTGAGGCAAGACAGAGAAAAGTGTAAAAGATTACACTGAGAAAATAATGGCACCTTTTGAGGGATGTTATTAAGGAGAGGAAATGAAGAGTTCAGCTTTAAAACATTAGGGCATCTCTAGGACATGCAGGTGAAGTTGAGTGGGTGGAAATCTGAGACTAGACCTTGGGAGAGATTTGGTAGAAGAAATCACTCTAAAGGTGAAAATTGCAGCCAAAGGAGGGATCCAGCACAATGGGGGTTAAAAACTATAGAAAGAAAAGGGTAGAAGTACAAGTCTTACCTTAGGGGGATGTTTTTGGTTAGCAACAGCAGGACAAAGATCTAGAGAAGAAAAAAAGTCATTAGAGGTAGGAGAGCAACTTACTTTGGAAACCAAGAGAGATAACACTTTCAAGGGAAAAAAAAAGTGTAGTCAGTAGTATCAGATGAGACCTTGAGATCGAGGGGGCCTAGAACTAAGACCATGGCATTTACTACTTAGTGATGGAGGAAAGCTTGATTAGAGCAGGTATAAGCTTAGGTGTACACAGAGGAAAAGGAACTAGAGAGCTTACATGAAAAGTAAAACCAGGGTAAGGATTCTTACCAAGCACCAGGGGAAAGGAATAAACTAACACATACCTTTTGTCTACTTTGTCCCAACAACACTATGTAAGATACATTTATGTTTTATTATTTAGTTATCATGTCAACACTGTGAGAAAGATGTTATTATTTTCTGTTAAAGATGAAAATCTAAGGTGTGAGGAAACTAAACAAGTTGCCAAAGAACATTTATCCATGTCTCAGCAGGCCTGAACTTCTAACCTTTGTGAGACTAGAGCCGAAGGCCATTCTTTCTCTATGACACCGCCCTGAGGCAGGAGGCCAAGCACTAGGTTGATGGTTCAGTGGGAAGAAGACCAGCACCTCCTCCTAAGAAATGGGAACAAAAGAAGAGGGGGGTGGTAAAATATGCACTGAAGAGGAAGCCGTCTATTGTGTGTGAGCATTTGGAAAAATAGAAGAAAAAAGCATTCAAAATTTTGCAAAGTGCAGAAAGCCAGAGGTTCTGTAACAGGATCCTTTTACACAATTGCATAATCAAAATGACCTACCATACACTATAGACTAGAGAAAGAGGTGTATGAGGCTAGAGCAGAGTTTGGAAGAGGGGTTAAGGACCTGTAGGTCACAGGAACAAAAAGCGGGTCACAGAATTACTTATTATTAAACATCAAACATTCAATAAATATTATTGGCATTTGATTGAATGAATTAAAAAAGTAAATGAATACTGGCCAAACAACAGATAGCAGTAATATACAAATGAATGAGATACAACCCCTCCTTTACGGATCTCATGAAATGGGTGGCAAAACAGGTCAATAAATAATATAATGCTATGGAGGTACAACAGAAAGTGTGATCAATTCTGCTTTGATGGGATCATCATAGAAAACATAGTAGAATAGAAAAACAGGTCTTCCAAATTCAGTGCTCTTACCCCAGGTACCAGAAGCCAGTCCATGGAAGTGAAAATAAAACTTGAAACTTTTCAATTATTTTTCATTTATATTTTTTATAGGTTTTGTGATGTATATGTATAAAAATAGGTACAATAATAGAATGATATAATTTTGAATATGTAAAGTAGCATACCTAAAATTGGGTTGAATGTTCTCAATTTTTGTCTCATGGGGTGCACAACTAAACTATCACCTAGGGAAATAACAACCTTGAGCTAAGTCCTGAAGGATAACTAAAAATGCACCTTCTAGTCAGAAGTGAGACAGGGTATTCCAGAATGAAAGTAACAGCATGGATCCATGAAAAATCAAAAGGTACTGCCAGAACTGTAAGACATTTTGTGTGCCTGGGCATTACGATAAGCATAAGGAATCAGTAGAAAACAAATTGAAAAGCCATTCTATTGGGAAAGAGGGCTTATTGATAGTGTTATAAGCAAGGGAATAGCAAGACGAGGTTTTAATTTTAATTAAATTATTCACATCCATGGAGAATGAATTTGAAGGATAAAGAGCAAGAGGTTTAAACAAGGGAAGTATTTTAGTAATTTGAGTAAGAGATGATTAGGCCTAACAAGTAGTGGGTTACCAAGATACGGAGAAAAGGAGACATATTTAGAATATATTTTGAGGTTAAATTAACAAGTCTTAGGGCTAACTAGATATGGGTTATATATCACTGAAGATATATGGACTTGAGGAGGTGGGAGTAATGACCAGTACTTCACAAACTATCACAGGCACCCTAATCACCTGGGGATTTGACTAAAAACGCAGACCGTGAGGAAGGGCTCTCGGTTCTTCATTTCTTACACGTTTTCAATGGCGCCCTGAGCGCCGGCCGCGGACCAGACCCTGAGCGGCAAGGCTGTGGTTCTCCAACGGCTGTGTGTGTCGCAGGATCCCTGAGGTGGGGGGCAGGCTTTTGGACCCCGTTCCTGAAGTGTCTGATTCAGTAAGTTTAGAGATTTTGCATTTCTAAGAAGGTCCCCGAAAGATGCTGATGCTGCTCATGTGTGGGACCGCACATGGAGAACCACTTCTAAGATTTCTTGTTTTGATAATAGATCAGAAAGACAATGGACCACAGCTAAGGAGATATGGTACCCACAGAGAGGTGAGAGTTTGTGGATATTTCGGTCTTTGTTTTATTGTTGGTGATAGTAGTGCCAGTATATTCACGCTCTCATTGGATTAAACACAAATGTCCACTATGGGCTGGTTTGATGTATGTATTCTCAAGTTTTCTACCTCCATATTTTCTCCAAATTAGCCCAAATTATAGACATACTGCAATTCTTATTCAGCCAACCATCTGTACCTTGTTTCACAGTCTGTGAGTAAAATCAATATGTAATACAAAGAAACTAAAATACTCTAGTATCCTTAGCCAGAACAGTCTCCCTATCTTAAAGGGATGTTTTCTTCTTAGTTGGAAAAATCAACCTACTCTACTCAGTCTCTTGTTTATTTTCTTTGTCAAAATTATTGGGTTACCTACTGATTGCCAGACTTGGCCAATTAGTCTGATTATCCCATCACATATTTTCAACTTCTCCTGCTGTGAGAGTTACTTTTTATGTTGACTCTTTCAACAAAGAACTTTCCAAGCTGAGACAATGATGAGTAAAGTGATAAACGCCCACCAGCAATTTAACCTGAATACTTATTTAGAGAAGCCTAACTGAGCCAGGGGACAGAATTCAGGGAAGGAACTGTCATGCTGTATTTTGAGACTCAGAGGAAGTCCATGGCTTCTAGCACCAGTAAATGAAATTGGCGCTAATTTCAAATTGGATTCCATTACTATTACATGAGATGTATATGTATATGTGTACATATATGGTATTACTCTGGAAAATAGCAAATGTTAACAGATTTATTTGTGTATGTCCTGGAGGAGTGGGAATGAGAAAAGCAAGTTGGTAAAGAAGCAGAACACAAAGATGAATAAGACAAGCCCCCATCACAAGAATGTATCATCTGCTCTGGCCAGTGTGGCTCAGTGGGTTGCAGCAACAAAACCAACGTTTTTCTCTCACATCAATATTTCTCTCTCTCCCCCCATCTCAAAATCATTAAGTAGTTCTCAGGTGGGGATAAAACAAAGAATATATAATCTAATATTGTCTCACCCTTATTCCTACATCCTCAGAGAAAGAGGATGGCAGAGATGAGGTGTTTTTGTTTTTCCATAGTTTCCTTCTATGCTCCGTGGACAGAAGGGTAGAGGATTTGTCAAAGAAACCTCACAGCTTCAGCTTCTTCTATATGGCCTCCTGGTTTTTAATGCATAGCCACTGCAGGCTTTAAAAAAAAATTTTTTTTAAAGCTCATCTTAGAAGCTCCATGGGAAAAGAAGAACACTCTTAGGATAGATTGGAAGGCTAAGAGTATCTTTCTCATTGAGACATTGCCTGCATTAATAAGATGGTTGGCAACCACCGTATGCCTTGTTCAAAGCTTGCCATCTCTCCAGGCCTCCAACCTGTCCCTTCCAGCTTGCTCTCTGATCACTGAGATTCTCCGTGTCTTTGCGTAAAGGTCATGGAATCTGAACAGCTGCAAAACATACTGAAGGGGAATTAACTAGCTTGATTTCATCCTACTGGCTGAAATACATGACTCAGAATGAGAATCTCAGATTAGTCTTACAGGTCATCGTCCCACACGCTAGGAAATTCAGACACCTGTGTAACCTCTCTCAGAAAACAGGCTATCGGTATCATTTTCTCAAAGCTCCTGAGAAGAATAAATAAACAAGGAAGTGCTCAAAATTCACTGATAGAAGTGTTCAATTTCAGCTCTAGGAGTTTTGAAGACAATGATAAGGACCAAAAGCCATTTGGTGACACTGTGTCTCTTAACATCTAAGATCACTATAGGAAGAGATTAGATGGGGACAAAAGAAAAAAGATGTGGGATAATTTGCTAAATTAACTGATTAACTGAAATAAACACGGAAACCACAGCCGGTTTCCAGTCCTTTAGGCACATTTGTGAACATGGCTGGATAAGGCAATTTGAAGTGTGGGGTAGACCTAAGGAGTCTGGGAGCGGCAACATATTTATTTGTGCTTAAACAGAAACACAGCTAGTCCAAGCAAGAACTTCCTCCACAGAAAGAAACTGCAAATAACCCATCCCCAGGCTGCCAGCTAGAGGTTTATTTTAGAAAGAGTAAGTAGGATCAGGCTGCTTGGCCAGTCCAGGAGAACTTAGAAGTGCTCCTCCCACACACCAGGCACTCATTAGCATGTCTACTCTGTTCCTCAACCACTGAACAGCTGCAAACAGACAATAGTGGGAAACTGTCACAGAAAAAGATTAAAAAGTTCTGGAAAAGGCTGTTAATTAAGAAAAGATGGAGGGAGATGTTTTCTTTGGAAAGAAATGTAACTCTTGGACAGATGAAAAATGTTTTGTATTAGAGTTTTGAGAGAAAACAAGTCAAAGGAAAAGAAATCATAATAAAATAGATTATCATTCTGTTCACGAAATTGAAAACACAGTAACTTGTTCCTCAAGCATTTACCCAGCACTTAGAGAGCAAAATACGCTGTGCTGGGTTCGATGAGGGGGAGAAAAATGAAATCAGACAATTCCTACCTTTAGGCAATTGGCATTTAGTTGCGAGGATAAAATATTTATACAACAACTGCTATGCAAAATCATAAATTTCAGTCACTTGTGAAATGGAATATACCAGCTGTTCAGAACTTTTGCCTTGCAAGGCACATTTGTAGGTGAGTTTAAAGGGTGACAACTTAAGATGAATGCCACCCTTGACTTTGGAAGGAAAGGAAATGTTAAATGTAGAATCAGGTTGATTGTTCTTTTTCACTTTCCTTTCCTTAAAACCCATCGGCTCAGGAAAAGTGTCCCTCCATTTATTGGCAGCTCACTCGCAACAAGAGCTTTGTGACTTCACTCGGCAGAAAGTTCAAAGCCACTGTCTGAATGGAGATATCGGGAACATCAGGCAATGCAAGCCTGAGAGCAAGGTCAAAGACAATCCAAAGCAAATAGAACCAAGAAAAGCAAAGCAAATGCAATTAGAATTTCCGGGGCATCTAATGGGGGAAAAGGAGCATTGTCATTATAGAATTAAAAAATCAGATCACATTTGATGAGAAATGAAGAATAAAAACTATTTACTGATTAATCAGTATTACTCTCAATCACCACCTTATGAGGTAGGGATAGCATTCCCATTTTACAGAGGTATTAAGACTTGAACAGGTTCCTAAACTCATAAAGTGGAGAGATAGGAAGTTGCAGAACTATTGATAGAATCCACACAACAGCCGGTGAGCTAACCATAATGCCATATGGATTCCCTCTATGTGGAAACTACAAATAGACTAGTAGAAATGGATTTCTAATATTTCCATCTATGTCCACGTTTATTCTCTTACCATAGGGTTTAAGTTGGGCCATGTGAGTATGGGCAAAGAATAGCCCACAATGTAAGTAAATGGCATGTTCAGCTCAGAGCAGACAGCAGACACTGTTAGACACTGTCATTTTCTACCCACCTAACTCTATTATATCCCTCCTCTGGAAGTGTCATTCCAGAGCCTTTTTCTTCTGGGTAGGCCAGAGTGACTTTGAGAAAAAAGAAGCTCAAGAATCAAGTAATACCCTGGCATGGAGAGAACCTGGTTCACAACTTCAAAAACAAAATCCCTGTGTCAGAGCTTCTTCCGTACCTCCAGCCAAAGGGGCTACCTGCCCCTTTGTTCTCTGCAGAAAAAGACCCAGGTCCCAGGCTCATGCTGGCCTTCAGTTCAAGTGAATGGACATCTAGGAGGTTGGGGATGAGGAACGCAACATTCATTTGGGGCACAGGGGCAATACCATCGCTGCCTATTTGCAGGTTCTAAAGACTAACTTCAACCAGCTAAGAAGCAAGTTTGAGGAATAGTAAAAAGCATGACAAGAAATATCCTAGTTTCTCACATTCCTTAAGACTGTCTCTGAAATGGATCTGCTTCATGCATGGATGTTTGTAAATGCTAATTGTTTGAAAGGAGCAGCTCTTGGAAATGACGCTCAGTTGATTATTTTATTGTTGCTTTTGATTTTCATGCTGAGTTTGCCTTCTAACACACCCAGAGAGTGTATCCAAGTGGGATACCAAGAAGGAGGGCGCCAGTGAAGTGGAGATGAGCTTAATGCAGACACCATTAATAAATCACTGATAGTTAAGATATAGATTGGATGATGGGTGGCAGATGGGAAGGAGGTACTTCAAATTGCTTTTCTCATATAGATTATTGGATTAACAAGGAAGCAGCAGGCAAGAGGCAAACTGGTATAATAAATTGCTATCATAAAAAAGAAAATATTGAACTTATCCCAGGATGGTAATAAGGTTTTGTAGTTCATTAGCCCTCTGGAGAGGTGCTTGAAGTGGGGATATCCCTGTGGGATGGTAATACAAAGAACATTCCCCACACTCCTCCTCTTTTCCTCACTATAGCACCTAAGAAACTCCTGGTGATTGGAAAAGGAAGGGAGAAAGCCAGCCTGAAGGGGAAAATGAATTAGAGTGCGGCTCTTAGCGGGCTCAGGCCCAACCCAGTAAGTGACGAGTGGGGAGGAACATACCATTCTTGCAACCAGTGCTAATTGTAACCAATACTACCTTCGTTTTTGTCCCTACCTCACCTCCAACATTTTATTTTGAAAAATTTCAAACCTACAGAAAAGTTGCATGAGTAATAAAATGAGATACTATTTTGCAAGATTCACCAATTGTTAATATTTTCCCATGTTTGCTTTTTCTCTCATTTTCTTCTCTGTCTCTATATCTCTCTCTGTCTCTCTCTCTCTTTTAGTGAACTGTTAAATGGCCGACATTAAAATGCTTCACCCCTAAATGCTGTACTAAGTATCTCCTAAGAACAAAGTCATTCTCCTACATGTCCACAATGGAATTTATCATTTTGAGAAAACTTTAGCCTTAATGTATATTATATAATATACATCTTATGTTCCAATTTTCTAAACTGTCCTAATAATGTCTCTTATAACTAAAAATTCATGATCCAATCAAGAGCTGTACATTGTTTATAGTCATCATGTCTCCTCAGTTATTTATATCCTAGGATCATGCCTAACCTTTTTTTTTTTCCCCTTTTAAGATATCGACACTTTGAAGGGTCCAGACCAATTGTTTTACAGACTGTTTCTCAATTTTCCTGATTGTCCCCTCATGATCAGAATAAGGTTAAACATTTTTAGCAGGATGTGTCCTTAGTTTATCACATCAGGAGACAATTGTCAGTTTTTCAAACTTGGTGACAGTAAGTTTGATCATTTGGTTAAGGTGATGCTACAGGATTTCTCTATTTTAAATGTACCATGTTTCCTTGGTAATTAATAAATAGTTCTCAAACTGGGTGGTTTTAAAGACCAGGATTGTACACAGCAGTTTTAGCATGTTCCAATGGTTTTCACTTGAATCAGTAATGACAATGGTGATTGACAGCCTTAAAAATCACCATTTTTAAAATTCTTTCTACATTAATGAGCTGCTATTTGTTTTTTATGTTTTGTTGGTGGTGGTGGTGTTGGTGTTTAGATATAAGCTTTCTTTTCTTCTCTCCATTTACCCTCACTGTTTTTGGTTCCATTTTGGTCTCATAGAATTATGAAAGTAAATGTTATCACCCATTCCTGACATTATTTATTTTACTATTGCAGGTATCTGAAACTTGGTCCATGTAAGTCCCTTTAACCTGGCATCCATATTTTATTTGACATTTTCCTGAACAAGTTGGAACACTTCTTCGCTTTTTGGTTCAACTTAATGCTCCAGGCTTACCTAGTACTTTATTACCTCAAGGCTTAGAATTAGGCAGTTTCCCAGGGAGCCCTTTGAATGGGGAATGGTAGTTAGAAACCAACATTAGAATGATAGGTACCTTCATTGCTATTGAGGTGTAATTGCTTCTAAGCCCTTTCACTGTACCCAGCAATAAAATAGATTTTTAAATAAATTCATGACATTGAAACTGATATTTCCAATTCTAATCCAATATAATGGAATTCTCCTTCCCCCTTTCAATGTGTGTTTCCCATTCTCCAAAAAATTAAGTTTTGGAACTTCATTTCCAATATATTTGTTATTTGCTCAGTTCTACAATGCACACAAAATAGCTTCAAACTATTGAAACTATTAGTTTCCATACCAACTACAGTTTCTTTTTGTCTTTAGAAAAAATCTCATTGATGGTGGGATACAGTCAGAGCTTCAATCAATTTTAGCTTTGTTTCTTTGTGTTCATGTTACCAATCCACTATACAGCTCACTTCATGTGTCTTTATTTAATTTTAGGATTTTACTATGTAGTTGGTAAAATAATATCCTTTTTGAATATATAAACATTAACATAATTTAAAAGTCAAAACTCTATTGAAATGTAACCTTTATTATCGTTTTCTTTACTATTGTTCCACTTTATTTTCACCCATCCCCAGTATTCAACCAATTTCTTTAGTTCTTATATTAACATTTGTGTTTCCTTTCAGAGACACTTGTGCGTATGTTGTACGTTATTTTCTTTCTTTCTTACCAAAGTGGTAGCAAACTATTTTCACCTTGCCTTTTTCATATCAAAAGGATATTTTAAAATAGAAACTACTTTCTAAATCCTCCAGTTCTGTTCTATTCAACTTTTCAGGCAATGAAATCATATCTGAACTGCAAGTAAAATGAGTGGTTCCTCAAAAAAAGAGTTAAGAATATAAAAGAGGTAGACTGTGTTAACTTTCTAACTGACATTTTTTTTCTTTAAAAAAATTTTTTTGTTGTTCAAGTACAGTTTTGTCCATTTTATCCCCACCACTTCCCCCTTCTCCCACCCTCAACCCCACCCCCCCTTGACTTTGTCCATGAGTCCCCCATATATATTCCTTGAACACCCTTCCCTTGTTCCCCCCACCTCATCTTCCCCTCTCCCCTCTCCCCTGCTCACTGTCAGTTTGTTCTTCACTTCAATGACATAGACATTTATGTGCATGTATTTCACCTAATATACTTCTAAGTCTGGTTCCATTGACCCCCCACCAGGTCTGAACCAGGTTAGGGCTCTCATTAAAGACTCTTATTCCAAGGCCCCACTACATGTAGACCTGCTAAATCAAACTCTGAAGGTAGAAATCTACCTTTTAAAACTCCCGGTGATTTCATGAACCTTGTGGGAATTTAGGCTCTTATGAATGAAATAAGTGACAGGAAAAACCACAAAGATGCCTTATTATCATGATAAAGTCTTTTCACTTGAGTGTCTGTGGTGGTTTTTTGTCCATGAGTATGGATTTGTTTTTTTAAATGAGAATGTGGCTTCTTCAGGAATAACCTCTGAGCCCATGTCCTCTGCTGGGTAAATCAAGTAGACAAACTCTGAACTCTCTTGGATCTTTGATACAAATTAGACAAGTTGGATAGAACATGTTAGAACCTCCTTGTCTCTTCCCCTAAGCTCCAAATCTCATGGTAGAGTTTCCAGGAAACACAGTGGCCTTTCCAGGGTTCAGGCTCTAATTCATGCTGCATTTCAGCCAATGGAATCCCCTGCCATCTCAGGGGGAAACAAGTAGTTGGTGGCTTTATCACAAAACTCTGCCAAGGACATACTATCCCATCTAAAATTAACTGTTTCATAAAAGATATGAAATATTCTTGCAAAAAAAAGTAGGGAAAATGAGTCATCCACGCTACTTTGAAGCTATGAAAATCGATATGCAGAGAAACAGTGAGGACAAGAGGACAGCTGGCTGGAGCAACCTCCCAGACACTGGGAGAGCCCTTCACAACACTGTGAAGTAGGTAAACCTTGTCGTTAATAACTCACATTTATAGCCGAATTTATCAAGTACATACTCTGAGCCAAGGACTTTGCTAGTGCTTTACCTACTTTAGCTCATTTAGTATTTATAATAACTCCAGGAAGCAGATGCTATCACTGTCTCTTTCTTATAGGTAAATAAAATTCATTTTAAAGATTTTGTTACTTGCCCAATTTGAATAGCAAAGCAAGAGTTAAATCTATTTTGCTCTAACCAGAACCTACCCCCTAACCACAACACAACTGAAAAGGGCCTTCAGGAGCATGATTCTTTATATTAACCTAGGTGCTCAATGTCTCAGCCTGTTGACCATCTAAGTCCTTCACCTAACACTCAACAAGATCTACCCCTCAAATTCCAAAAAGGCAAGTATTCAGGAAACTTATCTGTGATCTTAGCTAAACCACTGTTCCTTTCTAGGGCTTAGTGTCATCATTCTGGAAAAACAAGGAAGATAGATAAAAATTTACAAATATATATTTAATAATATATAATATGTTATATCTAATATTAGATATAATGTATATATTTTCTCTCACTTGTGATGGCCTATAATCCAAATGCCAAGTGCTTTATTCACATGTTCATACTAAGGTTTTAATAGTTCTGCTTTATTCTTTATTTTTTAATATTTTAAAGTGTCCATGTTTGTTCCCAGAGGCATTTGTATTCCAAAAAAGGCTAATGTATTAACTCAAAAAAATAAGAAATTTCTGCTTAATAGTGGAAATTTCCAGGTAGAGTATGGAATGAGTGTTGAAAAGCTGTTGAATCCTGATTATATTTCTTTTCTCATTCTGAGGATGATTGTGTTCAGGAAATGCTCTCTGAGATAAGGCTTGATAAAGTGGGACACAAGCCCAGCTCTCTGAAATAGGGTTGGCAAAAATGAGGTGAGAAAACAGGATCCACCAGCCAGCTGGCATAGATGGCAGGGGGCCCTCCCGGGCATCGGAGATTCGGGGGAACCATAAAAACCATATGTGTGAGAAAGACTGGCAGAGGAGGGATAGCATATCAGAATCATCTCCACATGAGGGTAAATCCCCAGGATATTCAGTATGACGGTGGTTTCTAGGACTCTTACCTTCCAGGCAGCAGAAGCTCCTCTGTACCCCACTGGCTAATGAGACAAGAACAACTTCTCTCGCCCTCACCCCCACCTGGTCTCTCTTGGTTCAGGTATCCCTCTGAGGATGGCTGGCTGACTAGAAATGACCTCTGTTGTCCACTGATTTTAAACTTGAGGACAGGATAGACACCCTTTTGTTACTCCTCACAGCTCATAGCTCCTCTACAGAGCAGATACTAACTGTATATTGTCTTTAAGAAGAAAATAGAAAATAAGGTCAAGTTTCCAAGTTGGAGAAACCCAATTTATATTCCAGGTGAAATGAATTGATATGTAGACCTTGTTCTTTTTGATATTGCTTATAATTCATTCAATCATTCAGCTGAGCACTTGCTACATACCAGGCACTCTACAAAATCATTTTCATTATAAGAAAAACTGGGTTTTTTTTTCTTTGTATATTAGCAGTTTTTAAAATTTTTTGGTAACATCTCTTTTGCCTCTGTTTTTAAATTATATTTTATTATGCTATTACAGTTGTCCTGATTTTTGTCCCTTTGCCCTCCTGCACCCAGGACCTCCGCTCCCTCAGGCAATCCCCCCACCATTGTTCATGTCCATGGGTCATGTGTATAAGTTCTTTGGCTGCTCCATTTCCTATACTGTACTTTATATCCCCATGACTATTCTATAACTACCTATTTGTACTTCTTAATCCCTTCACCCCTTCACCAATTACCCAACACTCCCCTCTCATCTGGCAACCTTCAAAATGCTCTCTGTATCCATGACTCTGTCTCTATTCTTCTTGTTTGCTTAATTTGTATTTTTAGATTCAATTGTTGATAGATTTATATTTTTTGCCATTTTATTGTTCATAGTTTTGATCATCTTCTTTTTTCTTAAATAAGTCCCTTTAACATTTCATGTAATAATGGGTTGGTGATGATGAACTCCCTTAGTTTTTTTTGTTTTTTTGTCTGGGAAGCTCTTTATCTGCCATTCAATTAAATGATAGCTTTGCTGGGTAGAGCAACCTTGCTGCTTTTCATGACTTTGAATATTTCTTGCCAATCCCTTCAAGCCTGCAAAGTTTCTTTAGAGAAATCAGCTGACAGTCTTATTGGAACTCCCCTGTAGGCAACTAAGTGCTTTTCTCTTGCTGCTTTTGAGATCCTCTTTTTAACTTTAACCTTTGGCACTTTAATTATGATGTCTTGAAGTGGGCATCTTTGCATCTACTTTGTTTGGGACTCTCTGTGCTTCCTGGACATGCATGTCTATTTCCTTCACTAAATTAGGGAAGTTTTTAAAATTATTTTTCAAATAAGTTTTCAATTTTTTGCTCTTTCTCTTCTCCTCCAGCACCCCCATGATTTGAATGCTGGTACATTTGAAGTTGTCCCAGGGGCTCCTTACCCTATCCTTGGTTTTTTAGATTCTTTTTTCTTCTTGCTGTTCTGATTGAATATTTTTTTCTTCTTTATTTTCCAAATCATTTATTTGATTCTCAGCTTCATCCACTCCAGTGTTGATTCCCCGTAAATATTTATTTCACTTAGTATAACCTTAATTTCTGTCTGGGTCTTTTTTAGGCTGTTGAAGTACCCAATGCGTTCCTTGAGTATCCTAATAACCAGTGTTTTGAACTCTGAGTCTGATAGGTTGCTTATCTCCATTTTCTTTAGTTCTTTTTCTGGAGTTTTGTTCTATTCTTTATCTGAGCCATATTTCTTTGCCTCCTCATTTTGGCAACCTCCCTGTGTTCGCTTCTATGTATTAGGTAGAACTGCTTTGAGTCCCTGTCTTAGTAGTGCGACCTATTGTAGAACAGTGCATCTGTAATTTGGTTGGGATGTAAAAGTAATTGCCAGGGTGGGACAACCCATGTGAACCAGGTTGATGGAGTCTCAGATATGGATGGTGTCACTGCTCTGTGGCTCTGTGTGGCAGAGTGTTCAGAAAAGGAACAATGGCTGCTGCCTGGCCTTTGGAGTTTTGTCTGAGAAAAATCTTTGCCCCAGCACTTGCCCTCATGCCAGACACTTCAGTTTCTCCTTGTACACCACCAGTGCCCTTCCAGCTGCTTCCTGGGTGCTGGTGCCCAGAAAGAGTGAGTCTGCATAAGTCCTAAGACCTTTGTGGGTCTTTTAAGAGGAGATCCTTGAGAATCCCGGTTTCTTCCACCACCCCAACCCCTACTGGTTTTTACAACCAGAAGTTATGGAGACTCATCTTCCTGGCACTGGAACCCTGGACTGGGTGGTCTGAAGTAGGGCTGGAAATCCCTCTCTATTTTTATCCAACATTTGTGGGTGCAGGACTGCCCATTCTGCATCTCTGCTCCTCCTACCCAACTGGATGAATGTGACTACTTAAATTCTTTGTTTGTCACACTTCCATACAGCTCAATTTTCTGATGATTCTGGGTGATAGTTGTTTTGTAATTTAGTTGTAATTTTTGCTATGGTTGTGTGAGGAGGCAAGCTGCAATTACCTAGGCCTCCATCTTGACCAGAACTCCTTGTTTAATCCTAACTGTTTAAATCTTAAAATTATCTTTCTCCTTAAGGATCTCTGACTATTCACTCATATTTATTACCAATGTTACTTTTCTACATTATTTTCCACAAATATCTTTTGCTTTTGAATGAGTAGCTAAAATGTGAATCTAAAACCAATTCAATTTTACCTTGATTTTATTTTTCCAGGTTAAGTTCAGCATTATCTAGTTTTTCTATTTCAAATGGGATAGAATTGGAATTCTAGAGTAAACAAACTTTCCATATTATATCATAGTTTTATAGATGTTACCATTGGTGGAAAGAAACTGGGTAAAAGATACATGGACTCTCTCTCTGTATTTTTTCTTAAAGGGCATGTGACTCTACAATTACCTCAAAATTAAAGTTATTTTTTTAACTAGTACAATGTCTGATACATAGTAGGTGTTTAGTAAATGTTACTTTCCTACCCGATTCTCTATTCCTTCAACATAATTTCTTAAATGTATGCTTCAGTTCCTGAGTAAGTATTCATAAATATGTTCTTAAGGCAAATCCAGTTAGCTTTGAGCTAACCTACAAAATTGGTGTTATACTTTCATGTCTCCAGAAGACTGATTAAAAAAATAGCTATAGCAATTAAGAAGAGAAAGGAGCTCTAGTTGAGATAACAACATAGGTAGAGAGAACCTCCCACAACTGTATCAGAATTACAACAAAGCTACAGAAAAATCATCATTCAGAACTACCTGAAATCTAGCTGAACAGAAGTCCTGCAACTCAGGACATAAAGAAAATGCCACTTCAAGACTGGTAGGAGAGGCCTAGATGCCAAATGGGCAGGTTTCACACCCACATGGGGCAGATAAAAATTGTGAGGGATACGTCAGGGGCAGAGGTCCCCCATGGAAAGCCAGGGTTCCCAGCCCCACACCAGGACCCCCAGCCCAGAGTTTCATTACCAGGAAGAGAAGTCCCCATTACTTCTGGCTGTGAAAAACATTAGGGAGATTATGCCTGAATAATCCTGTGGGCCTCTGAAGTCCCAGGTGTCCTCTTACAGGACCCACATACAGGCTTTCTTGGACTCACTTACTCTGAACCCCAGTGCTGGGGAAGCTTATAGAAAGGCACAGGGGACATACAGAGAGAGACTGAATTGTCTGACATCACAGCAAGAGTTGTAGGGAAAGCTTTCTCCCAGAGAGAAGAGTTGGAAGAGACCATTGTTTCTTTGCTGAGCCCTCCCTGCATAAAACCAGCAGGCAGGTACCATATTGGAGTCTCTGTCTACCTGGCTAATGCTGTTCGCCCTGTCCAGGTGATTGCCCACCCAGCTTGTAGGCTCACCCAGGCCTCCTCCAGTGGCTTATCCATACAAATGGCTTGTCTTGGCTCATGTCGCAGACTTTCTTACAATTTCTCAAAGACGCAGCATATGGCCTCAGTGTACCCTGTACCTCTTGCTAAGTGGCCCCAGGCCTGGCACTAGTGGCAGCAGACTCTGGTTTGCAGTTTGATCTCTCCTAAGTACCTATAAGCCCAGCACCTGTAGCTGCCATCTTCAGATTTCTTTGTATCTCATACCAGTTGGCTTTAGGTAGGGCACATGTGGTGGCTGACTTTGGCCTGCACTTCACACAAGGCCCCAGAGCTAGTGCACCTGGTGGACAGCTTCAGACAACACCGAATCACCACCCAACCACCTCCTCAAGTAATATACTCAAGGGGCAGATCAGCAAGCACTAGAGCCCCACTGAAATAAGCTGTGCTCCATGGGGTCAGCCCCTGCACAGCTGAACTTCCAAGGTGGTCACAGTTAGTCCTCACACCTGATCAAGCAGAGGGTAATTCCCTCCCACTGAGGTGCCAATAGCAATCAAGTCTCAATTACCACAGGAGGGTATACACAACCTACACAGGGGGCATATCTGGAGTACCCAGTTCAGGTCACTGGGGAGGCTGTGTCACTGGACCCTACAGGAAACATACTACGTAAAGACACTCTACCAAGACCAGGAGGTGTAGCAACTCTACCTAATACATAGAAACAAACATAGAGAGGCAGCCAAAATGAGGAGACAAAGAAACATCTCCCAAATAAAAGAACAAAACAAAACTACAGAAAAAAAAAACTAAACAAAATGGAGACAAGCAATCTTCTAAATGTAGAGTTCAAAACAATGGTTATAAGGATGCTCAATGAACTTGAGGGAAGAGTAGAATGAACTTAGTGAGAACTTCAACAAAGAGACAGGAAATAAAAAGTAGGGATAGAAAACGTAAAAAAGAACCAGTCAGAAATGAAGAATAGATTAACTGAAATGAAGAATATATTATAGGAAATCAACAGTGGAGTAGATGAAGCAGAGGATGAAATTAGCAATTTGGAATGTGAGGAAACAGAAAACCCCCAATCAGAACAGTAAAAAGAAAAGAGAATTTTAAAAAATCAGAATAGTGTAAGGAGCCTCTGGAACAAATTTAAGTATACCAACATTTGTATCATAAGAGATGCTTGGAAGGAGAAGAGAGAGAACAAGAAATTGAAAATATATTTGAAAAAATAATGATGGAAAACTTTCCTAACATGGTGAAGGAAATAGACATTAAATCCAGAGAAGCACAGTGAATACCAAACAGAATGAACCCAATGAGATCCACACCAAGACACATTATAATAAATGCCAAAGGTTAAAAATAAAGAGAGAACCTTACAAACAGTAACTAACTAACTAACTAAATAAATAAATAAATGTCATTAGCTACCTACAAGGAAGCTCCCATAAGACTATCAAATGATTTCTCAACAGAAACTTTGCATGCCAGAAGGGATTGGCACAAAATACTAAAAACGATGAAAAGCAAAAACCTACAAGATTACTCTACCCAGCAAACTATCATTGAGAATAGGACAGATAAAGAGCTTCCCTGACAAGAAAACCTGAAGGAGTTTATCACCAAACCAGTCTTACATAAAATGTTAAAGGACCTTCTTTAAGAAGAAGAAAAAATGATTAAAAAATGAATAATAAAAGGCAATAAATACATATCTTTCAATAATTACTCTAAATGAAAATGGATTATTGCTCCATTCAATATCAGATATATCAGGTATACAGTGGCTAAATGGATAACAAAACAAGATCCTTATATATGCTGTTTATAAGAGACTCACTTCAGATGAAAATACACACAGAATAAAAGTAAAGAAATGAAAAATGATATTTCATGAGAATAAAAAAAAAGCTACAGTACCAATACTTTTGCTAAACAATATAGACTTTAAAGCAAAGTAGGCAACATAGACTTTAAAACAAGAAACAAAGAAGGATCCAGCAATGCTACTTTTGGGTATTTCTCTTAAGAACCCTAAAACACTAAAACAAAAGATGTATACATCCATATGTTAATTGCAGCATTATTTACAATAGCCAAGATCTGGAAATAGCCTAAATGTCCTTAAATAAATGAATGGATAGAGAAGTGGTGCATATATACACTGGAATATGATTCAGGCATAAAAAAGAATGAAATCTTGCCATCTGCAACAACATGAATGAATCTAGAAGGTATTGTGCTGAGTGAAGTAAGTTAGAGAAAGACAAATGCCAAGTGATTTCGCTTATATGTGGAATCTTTAAAAAAAAATAAACAAATGAGACAAACAGAAACGAACTCATAGATGCAGAGAATATTATGATGGTTGCCAGATGGGAGCGGGTTGGAGGATGGGTAAAAAAGGTGAAGGGGTTTAAAAGCACAAATTGACCCTGGCTGGTGTGGCTCAGTGGACTGAGCACCAGCCTGTCAACCCAAACACTGCTGATTTGATTCCTAGTCAGGGCACATGCCTGGGTTGCAGGCCGGGACCCCAGTTGGGGGCGTGCACAAGGCAACCAATCCATGACTCTGTCACACATCTGTGTTTCTCTCTCCTTCTCCATCTTTTCCCCTCTCTCTAAAAATAAATAAATTTTTAAAAATTTAAAAAAAGAAATACAAATCGGTGGTTACAGAATAATCATGGGGATATAAAATACAGCATAGGGAATATTGTCAAAAATATGTCATAACTGTATATGGTGTCAGATGGGTACTAGATTTATCAGAGTGATCACCTTATAAGTTATATACATACCTAATCATGTTGTTGTACAACTGAAACTAATATAATATTGTATATCAACTATTACTAAAAAATTATTTAAAAAAAAAGAAAATAATGTGCACTAAATCATAATATGGGATCATGGGATCTTCTCCAGTTGGGTTGTTTTAATCTTTGTGGCAATATCTGTCTTCAACGTTTTTTTTCACTTTGAAATTTCTCCACAAACAACTAGGACTCCTTTCTCTTTACGAACTACAAAAAATAGAGCACCTATGTGGAAATCTTGAAGCTTTGCATCTGTATTTTTGAAACAAGAAATCCTTATGCTTAGCACTATTCTAGAAAGAGAGATTACTGACAAAGCTATTCCTAAGAAAAATTGGAAGGTAAATAAAACGTGCCTTGAACCTCAGTCCCATTTACCTTTCTAAAAGCCATCACCCAAGGAATTCCCAGGGGGGATGTTGAAATCTCCTTTTGCTTCCCAGATTCCCTGTAATGTCAACTCATCCAAGCCATATATCCCCCAGTCTGAAGTATTGTCAAAACTGATTTGTCTTCTGTCTGGAGAAATCTTATTTCAAAAATTCTGTTTAACTTTCTCATTTAAAATATCCTGTGTAAAGCACAAGGGCCCTTGAGCTGAAGTAGCTGTAACTGTGAAACCGGCTGCTGGTAGCAACAATCTGGTTTAATGGTCTTTCCATTATTATATGTGAATCAATTTTTACATGTTCTAGTAAAGGAGAGGAAGGTTGTTCTGCTCTGCTGAAGGGTGAGAAGTTAAAGAAATAAATTCAACAGAAAAGCGTACTGGGAAATTCCCTCTAGCTTTGGCCAGATTGGGGTTTTAGTCCAGACAAAATCAGTACCTGTGCTTGATTCATCTCACAAAGTGAAATGGCCTTTGGCCAGGAGGAGAGAACTAGGAAAATAAAAAACCAAGATCAATGATTGAACAATGAGGCCAATGCCTAATAGAGATAACTCTCTAATGCTGACAGGAAGAATTCAACTTAGAGACAGAAGGTAAAACCACTGGCCCTTAAAAGAAAAAGCCCCAAGGATCTTTGGCACCAAGATAATCAAAGCTAAAACTCGATCAAATTTCAACAGGGAATTACATTTAGATTCAGGGCGCACTCTGACCAGAGCCTATCATTGAATCAGGAGTAGATTAAACTATGCCTGACAATTATTAAGAGAATGTAAGAAAAGTACTATTTTCATCTACTGGCATTTATTTCCACAGGAAAAAAAAACTTCAAATTTTTAGTTGTCTTGCAATTTATTTCTCAAACTGGCCAACAAATTCAATGGCTTATTAAAGCACGTTGCTTGTGATATGAAAACACTAAGTACACTAAACCTGTCTGTCTCTAACTCCGTTTAATAAGTCCAAATCCTAGGCCCTCTGAAGACATAGCAAAAGACAATAGTCTTTGGAGTAGAACCTTGGTTTAAGTCATAGCTTAGCTATTAACTAGCTATTTTCTTAAAATATAAGAGTCTTTTTCTTAATTTTTAAAGTGAGTACTATGTTACTAACTAATAAGATGTTGAGGGGGAATTAGAGATAATACATTCAAAAACTAGCGCTATACTGGCTCAGGGTAAGGACATAAGGAATGGCTGTGGCTTTTATGATCTTGTCACATTCCAGCCTCCTGTGGCCAGAAATTCATTGCCAAGTTTAGCTTCTTTGAGTCATAAATAAACCTGCCTTCCAAAATGATAGTTACAGACAGTGCCACAGTTCCTTGCCCTTAGAGATGTTCCTTTGCTTTGCAGAAGCTAAGGCTAAGTTCCTGCTGAGTTAGTCATGGCCTCAGGTGTTACTCCTTTAGTGGAGGTAGCATTTTAACAGGAGATTCTCAGTCATTCATTCAACAACCTATTTACTGTGGCTCAGGCACTGCACTAGGCCGAGGAACACACAAAGTAGTAAGATCATCACTGTTTTCATGGAGCTTGTAAGAGCTCACAATGATTTACCATAAAGAAAAGAAATGGTTTACCATAAAGATGTTGAGACATTTACTTTCTATTAATGTCCAGAGTTAAGTTTATACAGAGTTAAGTTTAGATGATATATAAATGGGTATATCTTTTATAGTAGACTCATTTACATCTCATATCATGGGTCTGTTTTGAAATGATGCCAGTTATTTACATGGGGAGAATTTAATAGAGGGATTTACTTAAAGAGGTTTTGGAGAACTAGAAAAATTCATGAAAGAACACTTGGGAAGTAGTGACTACAGAATGGAGCTTCCACCCCTAGAGCTGGGGTAACAAAGAGAAATGGGTTATTAGAACAAAGAAATTTAGAGGATGACCCCATGGAGCTGAGACCCAGAATTCTGAGGAATAAACACTGCCCAGCAGGTGCTAATGACTGGGGTGCTCAGACGAGGGCCCCTATGGAGCTGGGACTCAGTTGGTACAGGCACTTAGGAGGAATAAAGTTGAGTATGAGAGTACGAAGAAAAAATTGAGAACTGAAACAAACGGTTGCCGAAACTAGCCAAGGCTGCGGGGGCAAAGCATCACTGCTGGTGTGACAGTGAAAGGAACAGTAAGCCAACAGAAGACCTGTGACATTTCTTTCCCTCTTCCTGCCTTCCAGTCTCCCAGAGTGATCTCTGTTGGCAGAACCTCGTGGGATTCAGCTGGCCAAGGGGTAGCACGGACCTCAGGGCCCCAGAGAGGCCATCAAAGAAGAGCAAGTATAGAAGAGAAAGCTTGAGTCTGAAAATAATAGTTTAACAACCAGCACACTATTTTGTCTTTAATAGTGTGTTATTTGCCCCTAAATTCTGCTCACAGTTATCTTGGCCCAACTTCAGTAATAATATCTACTCATATAGCCATTGAACTAGGTGCCAAAGGAGTTTAAAAAAAAAAGTGTTAAGAAACTTTGACTCTAAGACTTGCTCTGCTAGTATCTGGTATTGGGAAAAAGAAAACTTTAAGAAAAATAAATAATATAAATGTTTTGTTTTGGAAGGAATAATAAACATCATCTAATCTTATCTGCTGTTTTATAGAGTATCTTAGTAATTTTTATACAGTGGGAATTCTTTACCATCTATATGCAACCTATTTTGTTTTCTGTGAAATGGGAGTGCTGAACTTATTGACCTTGACTCTATCGAACATGTGGTTTGTCTCTTAACACTCTGCCAACATTCCCCCCAAGCACACCCAGTCGGCAAATATATAACTAAATGTTAGGCATTGCAATAATCCCTGAAAATGGAGTTCCTGTCTTCAGTAATATTAAAATCTATAGAGGACACAGAAAGACACATAGATTGTAAGAGAATGGCTTCGGTGTACTGACGGAGGTACGCACAGAGCATTAGGCAACCATGGAGGAGGGCCATTTACTCCAAACTAAATGTAGAGTTTGAGTTGAATGTTGCAGGAAGAGTGAGGATTAGCTAAGAAGAATGAGAATAGATAGAAAAACAAGGAAACAGGAGGCCAATCTAGGTAGAAGGAATAGAATGAGCAAAAGTGAGGATAGGAACGGAAGTCGTTTTCAGTCTCCACCAGGACAGACATCAAGCCAAGACAGATTACGATGTGTGTTGGTACAGTTTCAGCTACAATTAAGGAATTCCTGAACAATTAAGGAATTCCTGAACAGCAACATTTTAAAGCATTATTTTATATAACACGAATTCTAAAGAAGCAGTTCCAGAACTGGTTAATTAGGCAGCTTAATAATGTCAAGTTTCCTCCTTTGTGATCCTTTGTGGATTCTTTCTTTTTGTGATTCTTTGGCCTCTCTTATAGCTGCAAGCATCATATTCTCAACACGATGTCCAAAAGCAAGAAGAAAAGGCAGACTTTTCTCCTTAAGCATCATTTCCTTTTTAATCAAGTAGAATCATCTTCCCCAAAAGCCTCAGTAGTGGCCTGTGTTACTGAAAAAAAAAAAAAAAAAAAAAAGCCTAGGGTGAAAGCCTGCATGAAGCATTCCTGGGAGATGGGTTGAGATGAGTGAAACAAGGGAGGGGAAGAAAGTCAGTGCAAACGCACATTATTAAGCTGGTTACCGTCAAATTGTGACTGGGGCCCACTGGTGTCCTCTGAAGAACCATGTACACTGCCCTTCAGGTTTGTCAGTCCAAGACAAAAAAGAAGGGACATTTTCTTACTTGCTCCTGTCCCCCATTAGATAAGGGTTTCCCCGGGGAACTAAACTCATTGCACTTCCCGCTCCACGATCACATGAATATGGCTGCCTATTCCTGAAGTACCCCACAAAGAGGTACGGAGATGGTCCAAGTCAGAAAGCAAGAAACTCACAAAGTTCTGTAGGCTGCATTTGGGTGGACATCTGCTTGTAATAGCAATGTGCAGAGCACAGAGTGGGCAGAGAGAATGTGAGGCAGGATCGATAATGCTTAACACACCTCCCAGCAGACTTTTCCTAAGCTTCCCACTGTATGTCTTACACCATCATCCACTCCAAAACTATGAAGAATGGCAGAGGGCAGTGATAAAAGAGAGCTTATATTCCAAAGTGTTCCATCAATAGTTAAGGCCTAAAAAAGGTAGCAGCATGTTAAGCATGTTAGAAATATGGAGTTATTTTTCAAAAGAAAAAGTTAAAAGCGTTGAAAGAATTTGCTTGTGCAGAGTTGGAAATGGGATTGCAGAGCGCTGGATTATGGGGTTTCTTTTTTTTCTTTCTTACTTTTTTTTTTTTTATGTCTTACAGTGTTCTCATACTTTAAATAAAGTTCATGTTTAACTTTGATTAAAGAAAAATTTTAAATTGTATGTGAAAGCTAACAAACACTGTAACTTACATAATTTATATACGTTTTGCTTTCAGATGCCATTGGCGGCCCTTGAAAAAACCTTAGAAAGAGAAGAGTAAGGGAATGCTACTTTTCTGCCTAGCTTGCAGTAGAGCCAACACTTAAGAAAGAAGTCGAAAAAGGGACAGAAAGAATGAGGCCCTGAGGAAGAAAGCCTCTGGTTAGCACTGCCCCATCACCCCTCCCCCTTTGGGTGGGGCAGAAGCTGCCCAAACACAGCAAAACTGCCCTGGAGCTTTAAGCTTAGGGACTTCACTATGAGATATTTTCGACATAGTTAAAGACAAGAAGGGGAGCCTTAGACTAAGTTTTATCTTTTTGTTCTTGAGCCTAAGTGGATTAAATGACCATATAATACTAGAGTCTTAAATATAAAGGTTGTACTGGGCACCTACAGAACTCCTGATAAACATTTATTGTCCTAGGTAACAAAACAGCAAACATCCTTACCAGATGTTAATTACTTAGTCTTCAAATACTGCTACATAAACTCTTTGGTAAGCAGTAGATGAAAAGTGAATAAGATGATAATTCTCTTCAGGAAAAAGAAAGCAGTCAATGAATTTCTGAATTAAATATCCTGGAATGTCCTGTAATACAATGACATGTTAATTCCTCCTTTGTGTCCCCAGTGCTTACTATGATGCCTTGCATGTAGGAGGTGCTGTATAAATTATTGTTGACATGAATTAAATTCTATTGAATAGTGGAATTTATTTGGCATGTTTCCCAGTCATTCTATCTCGTATTTAACCTTGTCTTTATTTATCCCTTACACTTGCGTGTTGACTGGCAAGTTTTCTGAATTTCCTATTACAGAACTCAGTCATGAGGGAAAGAGGGGAAAAAAGAAAGGAAGAGGAAGTATGAAGGTGGGAGAAAGAAAAATAGAGGGGAGAAAGAAAAAGAGAGGGCAGAAAGAAAGGAAAAGGAGAGTGGGGAAGAAAAAGGGGATCGAAGCTTTGCAAAGGGTCCCTGAGGAAGAACTGAGGTAGGAGAAAATGAACTAAGGGTGGTTAAAATTGCTCTCTCGACGTTCTTCAACCAGTGGACTGAACCATGCTGCATCGTTTCACTTTCACAACTACTCAACATCTTCAAATTTCTCTGCCCTTTTTATTGTCATACTAAAAATGTCCCATAACATTATGAGGTTTTATCTAAAAAAAATTCAAAAACAGTTGCATACTTTAAATATTAGTATCTCCACCTCCTAATTCATTTTATCATTTTTTCTATTCTTAATACAAGAAAAAGTGATATTACATAGGTTGGATTAGGTGCCATTGAAAGAAGGTTTTATTTCCCAAGCCTGATTACCTAGATTCGAATGCTATCTTCAACACAAGCTCACTACCATTCAGCCATGGATTGCTGTGAATGAAAAATACTAGGCTTTAAAAGATTGAAACATTGTATATTGGATTGGATTTGAACCTCTTCTCTACTTTTAATATTCATTAGTCCTTAGTAGAACTGTCCAAATTTCGGTGCTACCAATGAAGTCTGATCTGGGGTCCTTGGAGAAATTAAAGATGACAGAAACAAAAATGATTCCAGGTTAATGGAATGAGTATAAATATGAAGTCTCAAGGGAGCTGAGATTAAATGTTTCAAAGAAAAAATGCAGGAAGATTTAATTAGTCTTTAAAATAGTATTGGGTAATGGAGGACTGGTGGTAGGTGGTTATTTTCTATTCTTATTAAGGAAAGAAAAGTGGGAATAAGCTTTTATTAACAAAATGATATAAATTTGAAAGAATTACTTACCTCAAATGTTACTAAAACTCTAAACAGTACTATGGCACCAAAACTATCAGAAGACCTTTGGGTGAATTCTACCACAAACATCCAAGGAAGCAAATTTACTTTTGGGTCACAGTCTTATTTCACATTCTATAGCCTTTGAAATAATGTGTTAGCATGTGGCTTTCTTATTTAGCCATGTTCTATAGAAAGTCTGGCTTCCCATAGAGTGAGGAATATCACAGAGGTAAATTAGCCATGATGTCCCGCTAAATGATTGCAATAGCAAAGCATAAGTCAGAACAGTGTGAATTTTATAAATTCCATCTCTTTCATTCTCAGGCTAGTTAGCCAATTCGTAGCCTGGGTTCTCAGAGATACTGCATCTTATGCTCTAGGTATAATTCCAGTCTCCAGTGAGAACTGAACCTTGATTTACATGTTCCCCTGAGTTTCATAACCCAAAACCTTTTCACCAGTCTCCCTCGAGTCAATCATCTTACTTAAATTGTCTACCACAGTCATTATCTTCCTACTCACTCGCACAGATTATTATCATATCCATTGACTCTTTTCTTCATGTTCTGTTGCTAGTTAGACTTGTTATAAAATTCATACTTGGAAGCCCAAATTTTTATCAGCAAGTTTTAAATAACTCAGTGGACAGGGAGCAATTGGCAACTAATGGGGAAGTAGGAAAATCCACTGGCATGCGTGGTGTTCTGAGGTCTCCACCTGTGGCCTGGCTTTCTCTCAGGCCCTCATGTTATTCCACTTAGGCTCCGTGACTGATCTCATCTGCTCCAAAGGCTTTAATTATTATTTATTCACTGAAGACTCTCAAATCTTTATCTTCAACCTATTCCTATCTCCTGAATCCCTGACTTAAACATCCAACTGAATATTTCAACTTGTCTGTCTTACTATATCTCGAATCCAACGTGTCCAAATGAATAATTCATCTACGTCCTCTCACTTTCTGGGTTTTCTATCTAACTAAATGTCACGGCCCTCTCTACCCAGTTTTTTAATTCATAAACCAGGTCGTCACCTTGCATTCCTTATTATCCCTCTTGCCTACATATTTTCTTAAAAAATCATATTCTATGAGTTATACTGTATTAACTGCTTCTGAGTACATTTTCTTCATCTAATTCTCAACGTTATTAATGTTATTATTAATATGATTTTATTATTTTAAATCATTATTATAACAGTTTAGGACTTCCTACTCCACTTAGCTATGCGCAGTCTATTCTTGGCCTGACACCATTCATTCATTCATTTACTAAAAACACTCTACGGGCATATTATGTACCTAGCGCTGCTCTTGGTTCTGGCCCTTACCTTGCGTTCAGTGAGATCATACTAAAATACAGGTTCGATCACGTGATTCTCTTCTTTCAAATCCTTTCCATTTCTAGCACCAGAAAAAAAATTTTCTAGTGTCTACAGGCTATACATAAAATCTAAGCTTACTTGTGTAAAAGTATAGCTTATTAGGGTCTCCATGTCATGGCCTCTGTCTGCCTTATCACTGTCATCTCTTGGCATTTACTTTTACCTCGATCCCCACTTTATTTTCTAGCAATATTCAGTCATTTGCAGTTCTTCCACTGCTCCATGCTCCCCCTCACCTACCTGCACAGGTTTCAGCTTCTCTCTCGGTGCCTGGAATGTCCATGTCCTCTACTTCAATGATTAAGTCACAGTTGTACTTCAAAACCCGCTGCTGGTGTTTTCTCCTTGGAATAGCTTTCTTTGACCCTTTCCTACTGTCCTATCTGACTGAAGTGACTTGCTCCTGTACATCCTATAATCACCTCTGACACAGCCCATGATATTTATATTCACTAGTTTACATGTGTACCTGTCCCCCTAGACAGTGAAATTTTTGTGGGAACATGATTTATTTGTTTTAGCACCCCTTGTGCTTAGCACATGGTATGTGCTTAATAAATATTTGTTCATTAAATTTCTGCACAGTAGGAAAGATGTCTATGAAAGAAGATTATGAACCTACCTTCACTGTTTAAGAGGAAATAAAGCAGTGGGAGAAATAAGCAAAAGTAGATTAAGGAAGTGAAGCCATATAGGATTGCTTGCCTTTTTTTAATTAAAAAGAAAGTCACAACTTTCTTGTGAAAGAGGTGGAAGGAAGAGGCAAGGGGCCCTAATAAAGTAATTTGTGACCCATTTTCACTGAAGTCTGAAGCAATCAGAAAATGCAAGTTTTGGTTGTTGTAATAGCCTTAAGGGGAGATGGTATTGATGTTGTTATTGTTTCATGTCTATTGAGAATGAAGGCAAGGGATTAAGTTATGAGGCAGAAGCAATAACTTTGCAGAGGTTGTGATAGGTAGGGCTGGGTGCCCCCCCAGAAACCTGATTATAGTTTTCTGCTGTATTAAGTTAGCAGAGCTGAGCACAGTGCACCTGTTTTCCACCTCTTGCCCTGATTAACAATTTGCTTTTTTGCATTCTGGCGAACGTCATTCCATAGAAGCACCTGATTAAGTGAGCAATGAACAAAATTAGATAATGATACAGTATCCAAATGAGTCAGTAGGAATTCAACTGAACCACAGCCTAAACCTCAGGAGAATTGTTTGCAACAACTCATGCTTATGAGGAAATGGTGGGGGGGGGGGAGTAGAAAACATAATATAATTAGTGTTTGATGTGATTGTATTGGTCCAGGTAAGAAACTTTATCAACCTATCACAAAGTCAGTTCACCATGTTGAGTCTAATTAGCTGACTATGTAGAACAATAAAATCATGGAGCTGAAGTAAGCGTCTGAGATACCCTGGTCCAGTTTTTTCATTTTACAGGTGAGGAAACCTAAAGATGTTAAGGAAGTGTCTACTTGAAACTTACTCTCAATGTTCCTCTAAGGCTAAGGTTTAAAACAATTATTTCCTTACATTTCAAATGCTCTGTTCTCAGTTTAGGCAGTTATGACAGTGCAGCTTACAAAGCTCCCAAGGTCAGGAATCACCATTTTCTCTGCTATTCCACAATAGGCATATTTCCAAAAAGCCACTTTCCTATAGTTATCACAACAGATTTACAGATGTTAAAGAGCAATGTCAGACTGAAGAGTGGGACTGCGTGTGTACAAGTCGGTGTGTAAAATACATCTGGTAAATTATTCTTGTCATTGAGGTTGCCTTCACCTCTAAATGCTTTAACCTAGTTAGTCTGTTACTTGGGAGAAATAGCTGAAAAAAAGGAATTTGTTAGATAAATGTGTGGATCTCTGAAGGTCACAGTGAAACAAAGTCATGAAATAAAACAAAGTCTAGGGTAATCAAGTAATATGCTTTTCAGAACTTCTAAGAGACAGATGAAATTTCAAAAAAAGAATATGTTGGAGTCAAAAATTAATGATGAGGCTATTAAAAGTCATCTCAGCCATGTTCTTCTTCTCCAAGGTTGTAGTGATATACTTGCAGGTAATTGGGAAACATAGGTCCACTTCTTAACCTTCCTCTTTTCCAAAATATAACCCTAAAAAAAGAATCCAGGCCAATTCTTCATATATTAGAAAGCCCAGGACATTAAGTGTGTAGAAATTATTGGGACACAAGGGTTCATCCTGACTGGCAATGAGTTTTAGGGAGTTACTCAAACCAGAAAAGGCAAGTTGGACTTCAAATGCTGCTATCTGTTCAGGTAGTACCCTTTCTGCTGAAACCAGAGAATTCCTGCCAATTTGGACAGTCACACTTTGTAGTGTGGATTTCTGCCCAGGGAAACTGGATGGCTACCAACTTCTGCTTCACAGAGAATCATCTACACTCCTGGGAAGTTTTCTCTTGGTCATGAACCATGCAGAAGGAAGTTTCACATAAAGGAAAGTAGCCCTGGCAAAAGTTACCAATGGCAGGAAAAGAAAAGGTGGACTACCAGATGATTTTGAGAAGTATAATCAGGGTGAACCCTTGAAAAACTTTGGGAAGAGGACAGGTACAATGATTGGTGGAGAACTGAAGTTTACCTTGATATCCTCCCAGTTCTGCCATTCTAACACTTTACTCATTCTTGATACCCTAATGAAATAATTTGCAAACATTTATTAAGCATAAACTATATGCTATACTAGACACTGCATATAGATCTAAAGAGGTATAAAAAGAACCTCTGCACATAGCTTATTATGTAGTAGTAGGAAAGAAAAGACAAGGAGACAAGCAAAGTAGAATGTAATCAAGACCAAATGCATTGTACAGAATAAAGGTGTTATTTCAGGTGAGAGACTCTACAAGAGATTGTGTTTCAGGAAAAGAAACCTTAGGATTCAAGGCAGGATTGAAAAATGATGTGATAGAGATACCAGTTACCACTCAATATCCATTTCCTCTTTGTTTTTAATGGAAAACACAACTAATAACATTTGTATGGATACCAAATCAATAGATTACATTTCATAGCATACCATAGACCTGGCTGTAGCCATGTAATTAGGATCTAACTAATGAGATATAAACAAAGTGTAGTGTAAAGAATCAGAAAATCTGCTTAAACTGACATGAATCAGCAGACAGAGGCACCAGTTTTCATACTTTTACCTTTTCTTATTTCTCAGCCCTGGAAATTTACCAGGATGGCTAACCTATAGCAGTCATTTTAAACTAGAAGATAATCTCAAGCTTAGACATCGCATTCTAGGATGGCAAAAAAGGCAGAGGAATAAGCAGAGAATCTGCACTCTTTCAAGGTGAAAAGTCTAGGCGTTTTCCAAAATTGTGGTGTTGACCAGTCATTAAAAAAAAAATTCTAAAATAGGGAAGGACAAATCTTTGTATGCTTAAAATATAAAATTAGAAGAATATTCATCCTCATTATTATTATTTTCGATGAGTAAAAATTTTAACATTAAAAAATAAGGACATCAGCAGCATGGCAGAGGAGTGAATGGAAGTCACCCTGACCTCCTCCCAGGACCAACCTGGAATTACAACTAAACTGTGCAGAAATCACCCAGAACAAACAACTGAACAATAGTGAGAGAGAAGCCTTATAACCTCAGACAGAAGAATCAGCTTTAGCACAACCTGACTGGTAAGGACTGTGGTGGAGACTTGAGAGGCCTGGCTGGGCACCCACAGACAGTAGCACAGGGATATTTAAACAGCCAGTTGGATTCCCCTGGGAAAAATGGGTCTAAACCATATGTGGAGATCACCAGCCTATAGCACCAGAGCCCAAAAAGTACACAGATAACAGCCAGCTGTGAGAAGCAGCAGGGTTGCTCTCTGGCAGAGATGGGTGGCAAGAGATTGAAAGAGACCTTTAAAGGGCCAGTACATAACTTTTCATTTGTAGCCACTTAACCCTGGGCTCTAGCAAAGGCAGAGGCAGAGTGGACTAGAGATACCTGAACAGAGACTGGGGACAGTGGCCTTACAAAAAGAACTGAGACAGTAGCAGCTGGGACCCAGGGGTTGAGTTGTCCCCCATGCGGCAGCACCATCTTGCTCAGGAAGACCACTCTCCTGAGTGGCAGCCTGGGAGGAAACAATAGCCCCACTCTCAGGAGAGACTCTGCCCTGGCTCTATGGTGATTAAGCTTGACTACTGAGTGCAAAGTGGCAGCCACAGACAGTAGATCCCTGGCAAAGATGGGGCACAGTGGACTAGAGACACCTGAGGAGAGATGGGGACAGAGGTTTTGGTGAGAGAACTGAAAGAGTAGCCACAGGGATCCCAATGCGGAGTCATCCCCCATATGGCAGCAGCTATTGTGCTCAGGAAGACCACTCCCCTCCAGGCCAGAGCAGCCTGAGTGAGTCCCACCCCCAGGAGTGACTCTGCCCCACCCTACGGTGCATAACCATGACTACTGAGTGGAGAGTGACCAGATCAACAACTGAAGGAGACACCAACACCAGACAGTAGATCCCTGGAAGTCTCAAACAGACCATCTAACGTCAGTGTCAACATCTGACATCACCAGGGGCATGTACAGAAAGAAAAAACATTAGCAAATACTAGACACTACCAAGACAAAATGCTCTGTGGCCTTCTCCATGATTTGTGATATTTTCTTTACTACATAGCTTTCTAACATTCATTTCTTGTCCATCAAGTTGGTGCATATTAACTGACTGGATTTTATACTATAGTTTGTTCCACTCCTTTCTTATAATTTTAATTTCTTTATAGCCTTATTAATACTGGTACATTTGCTGTTGATTGTGGGATTGCAGATGGGAGTTATTTTTGTGGATGTGGGTTTGTTTCCAGGGCTAGGTAGTTTTGTTCTGACAGCACATGCACAACAACACACAAGACCTAGTGGGCAGAGTGACCCTGAGTCAACCAACTGGAGGGAAGGACCCACCAAACAATGGCCAAACAACAATCAAAGCCAATTTCCAGAGAAACAACACAAATGGCAAAGAAGGTATTCCAAGAGCGTCAAGCTCAGGAGATTAAGGAGACTACACCACTGAATCTCACAGTTCTCCTACCATAGAAATTCACACCACAAAATCGGGGAGTCAGAACAGATCAATTTAAGAAGTAGAAGCAAAAAAGAAGAGTCACAAATAATGGGAAGACATAGAAACAACAACCAATTGAAAGGAAAGGAGGAATCTTCAGAAAGACTGCTAAATGAAATAGAGTCAAGTAAACTAACAGATATTGAGTTCAAAACAATGGCTATAAGGAAGCTCAATGAACTCAGTGAGAATTACTAAAAACTACAGGGAAACTACAAGGAACTTACAACAAGCTACATTAGCATGAAAAAGGACACAGAAACTATCAACAAAAACCAAGAAGAAATAAAGAATACAACTTCTGGATTGAAGAACACAGTAGAAGGAATTAAAAGCAGGCTAGGTGAAGCAAAGGACTGAATCAGTGAGCTGGAGGAGAAGATAGAAAAAAACTCCCAGAAAGAGCAAGAAAATGAAAAAAGACTCAAAAAGAATAAAGAGGGGTTAAGGAAAATGCAGGACAACATGAAATGTAATAATATCCAGAAAATAGAGTTACCAGCGGGGGAAGAGGAGCAAGGAATAGAAAACCTGTTTGAAAGAGTAATGACAGAAAACTTCCCTACCCTGAGGACAGAAAAAGTCACACAAGTCCAGGAAGCACAGAGGGTCCCATTCAAGAGGAACCCAAAGAGGCCCACTCCAAAACACATCATAATTATAATGGCAGATATCAAAGACAAAGAGAGAATCTTAAAGGGAGCAAGGAAGAAACAGGATGTAACACAAGGGAGCCCTGATAAGTCTCACAGCTGACTTCTCAATGGAAATACTACAAGCCAGAAGGGAATGGCAAGAAACATTCTAAGCAATGAAAAGCAAAGGTCTGCAACCAAGAATACTCTAGCCAGCAAGGCTCTCAATTAAAATGGAAGGTGAAATAAGGAGTTTCCCAGATAAAAAAAGGTTAAAAGAATACACCTCTACCAAACCAGCATTGCAAGATATGTTAAAGGGACTGCTTTAAGAAGGTGAAGAAAAAGAGTGAGAGAGGAACACAGGTACAAAGGAAAAAAATGAATAATTACCTTTTAATAATAACCTTAAATGTAACTAGACTGAATACTTCAATTAAAAGACATAGGGTAGCTGAATAAATAAGAAAACATGACCCATGCATATGCTGCCTACAAGAGACCCACCTTAGAACAAAAGATCTACACAGACTGAAAGTAAAGTGTTGGAAAAAAATATTCCAAGCAAATGGACAGGAAAAAAAAACCAGGGTAGCAATACTTATATCAGACAAAAGAGACTTCAAAACAAAGGCCATAAAAAGAGACTCAGAAGGACACTTCATAATACTCAAAGGAAGAGTCCATCAAGAAGACATAAACATTGTAAACGTATATGCACCCAACATAGGAGTACCCAAATATATAAGGAAAATCTTGGAGGACTTTGAGAAAGATATAGACAGCAACACACTTATAGCAGGGGATTTTAACACCTCACTGTCAACAATGGATAGATCATCCAAACAAAACATGAACAAGAGTATTGTGCAACTGAACAATGCAATAGATCAAATGGATTTAACTGATATGTATATATAGCACCTTTCACCCAAAGAAGCAAAATATACATTCTTTTCAAATGAACATGGAATATTTTCAAAGATAGACCACATGATAGAACACAAAACAAACCTCAACAAATTTAAGAAAGTTGAAATCATATAAAGCATATTCTCAAATGACAAGACCTCGAAACCTGAAACCAACTTCAAAGAAAAACTCAAAAACATTCTAACTCATGGAGACTGAACAGCTTGCTATTAAACAATGAATGGGTCAAAAATGAGATCAATGAAGAAATCAAAAAGTTTCTGGAAACAAATGAAAATGAACATATAACAGTCCAAAACCTACGGGACACAGTGAAGGCAGTCCTGAGAGGAAAGTTCATAGCAATACAGGCCTACCTAAAACAGATAGAAACATTTCAAATAAACAACCTAACACAACATCTACAGGAACTGGAGAAACAACAACAAACAAAGCCCAGAGCAAATAGAAGGAAAGAAATAATCAAGATCAGAGGACAACTGAATGACATAGAGACTAAAGGAAAAATTCAAAGGATCAATAAATCGAGGAGCTGGTTCTTTGAAAAGAGAAACAAAATCGATCAGCCTTTAAACAGACTCATCAGGAAAAAAAGGAAGAGGACTCAAATAAAGAAAATCAGAAATGAAAGAAGAGAAATTACAACTGATACCACAGAAATACAAGGGGTTCTAAGAAATTACTATGAACAACTATATGACAAGAAATTTGAAAACCTGGATGAAATGGACAAATTTCTAGAAACATATAATCTTCCAAAACTGAAGAAGTGGAAAGCCTGAACAGACCAATAACAGCTGATAAAACATGAAGCAGTAATCTAAAAATGCCTGACACACAAAAACCCTGGACTGGATGGTTTCAGAGGATTTACAAAACATTTAAGGAAGAGCTAACCCTTGTCCTTCTCAGACTATTCCAAAAAATCCAAGAAGAAGGTAGACTACCAAACTCTTTTTATGAGGCCAGCATCATCTTAATCCCAAAACCAGATAAAGACACAACAAAGAAAGAAAACTATAGACCAATATCACTGATGAACATAAACGCTAAATCCTCAACAAAATATTGGCAAACCACATCCAGCAATACATTAAAAAGATCATACACCATGATCAAGTGGGATTCAAGGGATGCAAGGATGGTACAATATTCACAAATAAATAGATATAATACATCCCATAGACAAAAGAAAAGACAAAGACCACATGATCATACCAATAGAAGTGGAAAAAGCATTTGATAAGGTACAGCACCCATTTATGATAAAAACACCCAGCAAAGTGGGAATAAAGGGGCATACCTCAACATAATAAAGGCTATATATGAGAAACCTACATCCAACATTATACTGAACAGGCAAAAGCTAAAAGCTTTCCCACTAAGATTGGGAACAAGACAAGGATGTCTGCTTTCATCACTTCTATTCAACATAGTATTGAAATTCCTAACCACAGTGATCATACAAGAAAAAGAAATAAAAGGCATCCAAATTGGAAAGAGGGGAGTAAAACTGTCATTGTTTGCAGGTGACATGTCAGTGTACATAGAAAACCCTATAGACTCCACCAAAAAACTACTTGACCTGATAAGTGAATTTGGCAAAACAGTGGGATACGAAGTCAATTTTCAGAAATTGAAGGCATTTTTGTACAATTACAAAGAAATATCAGAATCATAAATCAGTAAAAAAAAAAATCCCATTTGCTATAACAAAAAGAAAAATAAAGTACCTAGGAATAAACTTAACCAAGGTTAAAGACCTGTACTCTGAAAACTACACAACACTGAAGAAAAAAATTAAGGAAGACACAAATAAATGGAAGCATATACCATGTTCATGGATTGGATGAATTAACATAATCAAAATGTCCACATTCCCCAAAGCAATTTAAAAATTCAACGCAAACACTATTAAAATACCAATGATATATTTCTCAGATACAGAACAAACATTTCAAAAATTTATAGAGAACCATAAGTGACCCTGAATAGGTGCAGGGATTTTGAGAAAGAAGAACGAAGTAGGAGGGATCACAATACCTGACATCAAACTATATTACAAGGCAATTGTAATAAAAAATAGTCTGGTACTGACTTAAGAACAGACACATAGATCAATGGAACAGAATACAGAGCCCATAAATAAACCCATGTCTCTATGGTCAACTAATATTTGACAAAGGGGGAAGAAGAATCAATGAAGTAAAAATAGCCTCTTCAGCAAACGGTGTTGAGAGACCCAGACAGCTACATGCAAAAAACTGAAACTCAACCACCAACTTACACCAGACACAAAATAAACTCAAGATGGATAAAAGACTTAAATATAAGTCACGACACCATAAAAATCCTAAAGGAGAACATAGGCAAGAAAATCTCAGATATTCCACACAGCAGTATTTTCACCGATATGCCCCCTAGAGCAAGGGACCTAAAGGAAAGAAACTAATGGGACTTCATCAAAATAAGAAGCTTCTGCATGGCTAAAGAAAACGTCAGCAAAATGAAAAGGGGACCAACCATATGGAAAAATATATTTGCCAATGATACCTCAAACAAGGGTTTGATCTCCAAAATATATGAAGGACTCACACAACTCCACTCTAGGAAGACAAACTACCAGATTAAGAAATGGGCAAAGGACCTGAACAGACACTTCTCTAAGGAGGACACACAGAGGGCCCAGAGACATATAAAAGGATGCTCAGCAACACTAGCAATCAGAGAGATGCAAATTAAAACCACAATGAGATGTCGCCTCACAGCAGACAGAATGGCCATCATAACCAAATCAACAAGCAAGTGCTGGCAAGGTTGTGGAGGAAAGGGAACTGTACCCTAGTACACTGTTGGTGGGAATGCAGACTCATGCAGCCACTGTGGAAAACATTATAGGATTACCTCAGAAAACTAAAAATGGAACTGGCTTTTGACCCAGCAATTCCACTGCTGGGATTCTACTCTAAAAATCCTGAAGCACCAATTCAAAAGAACCTATGTACCCCAATTCATAGCAGCACAATTTACAATAGCCAAGTGTTGGAAGCAACCTAGGTGCCCATCAGTAAATGAGTGGATCAAAAAACTGTGATACATTTACACAATGGAATACTACACAGCAGAAAGAAAGAAAGAGCTCCTACCCTTCGTGACAGCATGGATGGAACTGGAGAGCATTATGCTAAGTGAAATAAGCCAGGTGGTGAAGGACAGATACCATATGATCTCACCTATAAGTGGAACCTAATCAACAAAAATAACAAGCAGGCAAAATATAACTAGCAAAATTGACATAAAGAATACATTGACAGTAACCAGAGCAGAGGTGGGAGGGGATAAAGGGGGAAAAGAAGAGGAAGGATCATCAAGGAACATGCATAAAGGACCCACTGACAAAGCCAAAAAGGGGGAAGGATTGAGGGTGGGAGGTGGGCCTGGGGAAAGTGGTGGTGGGAAAATGGAGGCAACTGTGCTTGAACAACAATAAAAAAATAAAATATACTCTCACTATAATCATAAATTGACTGAAATTAACATTAAGAAAAATTTACATATTATTCTTATTTTTTGTTTTAATATGGATCAGCAACAATACTTTCACAGGTCAGTAGAAGTCTACACACCAAGGTTTGGAAACTGTTGCCCCAGATTTTTAAAATTTTATTTTTAGCATAGTATTTTCCCAAATGTGACATTTAAGATCATTTTGAGTGATAAATGAGGTGATTTGGGTGGTGTATGAGAAGGTGTCACATAGACTTAGCAATAAATAACAATGACTCATATAATGAAAAAGGTATGTTGTTTTTTTTTCCGTTTTCCTTCAGTTCTTCTGAGCACAGAGGGAGGCTCGATTTGGAACTATTCTATCAATGATCCCAAAGTAAGGAAATCTCCCATTTAATAAAGAGGAAGTGGATATCAATATCAGAGTCGGCAAAAGTGCAGGTAAAAATAATTAGCTACAATTTAATTACCATTGCTTCATTTCTATTATATTTATTTTTATAGTTACCTTTTTATAGTAAATATGTTCTATTTAAACTAGGGATAAAAAGCGTCCTTTGAAAACAGGTTTATATAACATTTTAAAAAGTCAGTCTATATTAAGTCACGTTTTATGAAGATGTTACACAAATCACTGACTAAATGGGAACTTAACTATGTGAGGGTCATACAGAGTTAACCAGTTGATGGCTCTACCCTGAAAACCTAGACACCTGGTCAAAATGAGAGAAATTAGTTCAGCCAGAAGATCTTGCCTTGCCTTTGAGTTCTCTTTGACATCCCTTTCGGCTTGTCCTTCCTGATTTCCATGGCCCTGATCTAGTTAACCTGACCTTATATCTTGTCTAGTTTTTATCTAATCCACATTGCTAGGAAACTTGTGTCCATTCTAATCCTCCCCAGTCCAATCCTGGCCTGCTGCCCAAACTGCTGCTTACTTACTTACCTTAACTGGTAGATGAATTGTGTCCCATCCTGAGCACTTACTGCCACCTTTACTAACAGTGCTAACCCCTCTTTGTTAATCCACCTCCACACCAAAGTTTATTGCCAATCTGAGACCTAATAGGTATTTTCAACCTTCCGCTCAAGATTTAAAAAAATAGGTTACAGTTAATGCATTTTTTCAGAAAAGCTGAGAAAACCATTTGATTCCATATTCTATATTCTATTTTCATTTTTATTTAATCTTTATTGTTTTATTTTCCATTACAATTTAGTCCCCTTATACCTCCTGCCCCCTAGCAATTTCCACACTGTTGTCCATGTCCATGAGCCCTTTTCCCTTTTTGCTCAATCCCTCCACCCCCTAACCTCTCCGCCACCAGCTCTCATCCTGCCTCCATCTCTGAGTCTGTCTCCATTTTCCTTGTTAGTTCAGTTTGTTCATTGGGTTCTACATGTGAATGAAATCACATGGTATCTCTCTGTCTCTGACTGGCTTATTTCACTTAGCATAATGTTCTCCAGGTCCATCTGTACTGTCACAAAGGGTAAAATGTTCTTTTTTATGGTTGAGTAGTATCCCATTGTGTAAATGTCCCATAGTTGTTTTATCTGCTCACCTATTGATGGTCACTAGGGCTGCTTCCACACCTTGACGATTGTAAATAACTCTGCAATGAACATAGGGATGCTTATATTCTTTTGAATTAGTGTATTGGGTTCCTTTGGATATATGCCCAGAAGGGGGGTCGCTGGGTTGAAAGGCAGATCCATTTTTAATTTTTTGTGTTATCTCCCTACTGCTTTCCACAGTGGCTGAGCCAATCTTCGTTCCCACCAATAGTGCAAGAGGGTTCCTCTTTCTCCACATCCTCGCCAGCACTTGTTTGTTGATTTATTGATGACAGCCATTCTCACAGGTGCAAGATGGTATCTCATTGTGATTTTAATTTGCATTTCTCTGATGATTAATGACATTGAGCATCTTTTCATATGTCTATTGACCATCTGTATGTCCTCTTTGGAGAAGTGTCTATGAAGGTCCTTTGCCCATTTTTTAATTATGTTGTTTGTTTTTTTGGTGTTGAGTTTTGTAAGTTCTTTATAAATGTTGGATATTAGCCCCTTATCAGATATATCTGTAAATATGTTCTCACATTCCATGGGTTGCCTTTTTATTTTGTTGATTTCCTTTGCCATGCAAAAACTTTTTAGTCTGATATAGTCCCATTTGTTTATTTTTTCTTTTGTTTCCCTTGTCTTCCATTCAAGATTCAAAAAGATAGGTTGTAGTTAATGTATTTTTTTTTCAGAAAAGCTGAGAAAAACATTTGTGTTCATATTCTATATTCTTACTGGATTAATCTAGTTTAGCACAGCCTAGTCATTAGCTTCATCATTCCACAGACTAAATGTGTTCCCCAAATACCATGTTTCTTATCAAAAAAAGATTTGATTTTGTGAAGCTTCCAGAACCAAACCCAAGATAAATTTCCTTTTAGCAGAGCTTAAAGAAATATTTACCTTTCTTCTGCTCTGTGAACGCCATCAAAAACTTGAGGATTTCAAATAGATTTCCTTTCAACAGTCGATTTTTTCCCCCTTCAGGGCACAGTTCTCTGACTCCAGAATCTCACACTTATTTTACTAGTTTTAAATAAATTTCGTGAAGGTGTCAGTTTGAACCAGTTGTTAAAGGTGGTCTAATTAACCTCCCACACAATGTTTAAACTCCTTCTACACAAAACTCTATATGGAAATAGCTTTCACCTAAAAAAAAAATGTGTTATCCCACTTGAAAGCCTTATAGCATTTGTTGTTTTTCTAAAAATGATGAGATTTCACTGGGATCTCAGCACACTCAGGTTGAGACCTCTTTCAGTCTATGTGACAGATGGATGGCCAGAGTTGGTGAAATGTGTTATCTGTGGTAATACAACCATTTTTCTTATTGCAGAACTAATTGACCCATATAGAGATCAACTGATGACTTGGCCTCTTTATCACCCTGAACCCACCAAGCCATCTCTACCAAATACTAACAAATGTAGTAGTAAAACAATTATTTGGGGGAAGACATAGTCATGAAATGATACAATGAAAAACAGTCACATTAAGCGGGTACTATTTAAGTTATTGAAAAATTGCAGTTGCATTTTAATAAAACTGTAAGCATTGGGTTATACTTTCTGACTTCATTAGAAAGAGAGTGGAAGGAGATTAACACTTAATAGATGCCAGTAATTATGCTAAGCACTTTTATCTATATTATTTTACTTAACCATAACAATTTACAGAGATTCAATTTGAAGTAATTTGCTCAAGGTCACACAGTTAGTAGATGGTTGATCTGCAACTGAAAAATTTAACTGTAAAGGTAGATACATGGCATTACAGATTTCTTAAAACTCATGGAAATGTACAATACAAAGAGTGAATCCTATTGTAAACTATGGACTTCAGTTAATGTATCAATATTGGTTCATCAATTGTAATAAGTGTACTACATTAATTCAAAATGTTAATAATAGAGGAAACTGTGAGAGGTAAGAAATATATTAAAACTCTACTTTCTGCTCAGTGTTCCTTAAAATGTAAAGTTGATATTAAAAAATCAAACTAAAATAAAAGATTCACACATATACATTTAACTGTCCAATCACTCTCCTCCTATTCTCCCCGAAACTGACTCTAGTCAGATTTTCCAATGTCCCACCGCTCCATGGACATTAACCTTATCAAGGTCACCTAAGACTTCCATATTGTTACAGCCAAATCTCAATCCTTATCTTATCCGACTTACCAATAGCATTAGACACATTAATCACAGCCTCTTTGTGGGAACACTTTCTCATTTGGCTTCTAGGTATCACATTCACCTGGTTTTTTACTTCTTCTCTGACTCCTCCTTTCCAGCCTTTGCTCATTTCTTCTTTTCTCCTTGACCTCTCAATATTAGAGGGTCCCAGGACTTAGTCCTTTTGTCCTTCTCCCTTCTCTATCTACCTTACTTCCTTCATAATTTTATTTGATCCAATGACTTTAAATTTAGAAAAACAGAACAAATATGAAATTAGGATGTATATACATACACATGGAATTGGCTCACATGATTAAAAAAGATGATCAATCCAAGTCTGCAGTGTGGGCTGTCTGTGGAGACTGAGGAGAGCCAAGGGCGCAGATGAAGGTGAAGTCCAACCGCATTCTGCTGGGAAATTCCCTCTTGCTCAGAAAGCCTGGTCTTTTTATTCTATTTGAGCCTTTGGCTGATTGGATATAGCCCACTCACATTATAGAGGGCAACCTGCTTTACCCGAAGTTCACCACTTTCAATGTTAATCTCATCCAAAAACACCCTCCATGTTGACACAGAAAATTAACCACCACACATCTCAAACATAATTTGACCATATCTGTTCCACCCATTTTCTTTTCCCAACTGAGTTAATAAGAACTCCATCTTTCCATTTGCTTAGACCAAAACCACCGAGTTGTCCTTAGTTTGTTCTTTCTGTTACCCTCTGCCTCCACTAATGCATCCCTCAGCCCCAGTGATACTGATACTGTCCTGGCCCATGCTTTCATCATCTCCTGCCAGTATAGGAAGAGCCTCTGAACTGTTGCCTGCCTTTTTCACTTTCCCTGCTCCTCAGTCTGTATTACTGTCTTTCAAACTGTATTGTGCTAACATATTACCTTGGGATTTTGTCTAAGTCAGATCTTGGTTTAGTAGATCTGGGTTGGGGCCTGAGAGTCTGCGTTTCTGTCATGTTCCAGGAGATGCCGATATTCCTGATTCAAACATAATACTTTCAAAAGCAGAAGGCAGTGATATCTTTAAAACATAAATTAAATAATGTTTCTAATATGCTCAGAATAATCCAGTGGCTTGTCATTTCACTCAGTACAAAGCCATACATACTCCTTGCGGTAGCCAACAATCCTAAGTGACCTAACTCCCGCCTTACCTCTCTCATTGTTGTCCACTGCCACCCTCGCCTTTGTTCATTCCCCCTCAGCCACACTGGCCTCCTCAGTGCTCCTCAAATACTAAAGACTTTCCACTTGATCCTCTCTCTGCCTGCAAGGTCCCAACAAGCTTCAGTCACCTCAAGGTCCTGGCTCAATTGTCACATTATCAGTGAATCCTAGCCTAACAACTGTGTTTAGAATTGTAAGCACCTTCCCTGTCCCCAGAACTCCTTTATCTTCCCTGCCCAGCTTCATTTTTCTCCTTAGTACTTTATCACTTTTATCTGACTCTTACTCGTTAGCTGTAATGCCCATCTCCCCCATCAAAGTGTACGCTCCTTGAGGGCAAGGATTTTTGCCTGTATGCTCACTGCTATAACTCCAGCACTTAACAACAGTTCCTTGCACATGGCAGATACTCAATAATCATTTATTAGATAAATTAGTTAACGCATAACTAAATACCAAAGGTCATGTTTGTTTCAGGACATCGGACTGTCTCTCCAGAAACTAAAACAAAACAAAACAAACAAACAAAAAATCTCAACAAAGCTTCAGAAGAAACAAACTCAAATGAAAGGCCTCATAAAGCTATATCTAAATTGAGAAATAAATACAATTTTGATTTTGAAAGACAAATGCAAGTAATGTTTGTTAAATATGTATAATTAATGCTACCAGTATAATACTGATATAACGCAATTCAGTATAAGTAGTATGAGCTTGCTGTTATTAAATATATATACTGCATACAAAAAGGAGTAAAGAAGAAATATTAAATGTTAGCAGTAGTGAGTCATGGGTAATAAATACTACTATATTTCCAACATTTTTTATAAAAGTATAAATAAATTCATAGTAAAGATATTAACCTATGAAATATAATTGTATTTTTATAATGCAATGTCAAAGTTTAAACTGTTATAGTTTCATTTATGGTGTGATAAAATAGAAATAAGATTCTGTGTTAATCCAGATTCTTGTTTCAAACCTCAGAACCTATCTAGCTATTTCAGGCAGATGGTAAATTGATTAAAGGGAAAAATCACAGGATTTCTAGAAGCACACGGCCAGGAAATCAGGCTGAGGCTCAGCTCTAAAGTTGATTAGCCCTGAATAAGCCAGATCACTCAGCCAGTTCCCTGAAGGTGTGATCCACTCACCACAGACAGCACAATTCTCACAGCACAGGAGACCCTGAAGGCCACCGTCAGACCAGCTCTCCCACCTCCCCGACTTTGTATGCCCTTCCACACACTCCACCAAGGTTGCCTGTGACAGGACCCAAGTAGCTCCCCTACTTAGGTCATATGCCTGTTCCTAGTGACAAAGGAGGCTGGGAGAGGCATTTAGAACTCTAATATAGGACATTCTCAAAATGCAGTAAAAGCATTTAAGAGGTACTGGGAAACCATAGTTATAACACCGATCTTACTCTGTGAGTGGGATCTGACAAATTCATCCCTCGGACTTTCAAACTATTAAGTCTTTGGGTTCAAAGCAGTGGTGTGCATTCAGGGGTCGGGGTCCTGATGCACAGTAGCCCATCCCACAGTATTTCCACGACAGAGATAGAATAGATAGAAATAGTCCCAAGAGCAGAGCTAATGTTAAAATGCAGTCAAATAATTAGGAACTGATAAGTTTGGAGTACTTATATCTTTGTTTTAATATAACTTATTTAATTGAAAGTTTTATAATTTAATTTTTAGTAATGAATGTTTAATAGCCAGCTCATAGGATTTCTGAAAGTTTAAGAACTGCTCTCGTGAGCCAGAACAGCTGACTCCAGCACACAATGGGCTCAAAGTAGGTTATGCATTTTTCTACCATAGCTGGTATCTTTACAGTCTTGAACATCAAAAACTGTACGGGTTTGCTTTTTTCTAAACTAATTAGATAATCTCTTCATTTAAGTATAAAAATCTCTCAGTGTATTCTTTAAGAAGGGAAATGGAATTCTTTTTACTTTCTTCAAATTCTTCTTATCACCATTGGGCATCTGCCTTAATTTTTTGAGTGCCTGATCTCAGACTTCATCTTTAATGTTCAGCTACAGAAGTTAACACTCTATCACAGCCCTGATGGCCAGTGTCTCCTTGCCAGTTAAGGTCTGCATGGTCAGAGGCATGCATAAACCAATTAGGTTGATACTTTTGGTTAATTACTGTATTTAATCTCTCAAAGTACAACTGTTCATACCCAAACATCTCTTGCTGGGTTAGGGCCTTTTTCTTGTTTAGTATATCCATTCTCCACATCCCAGCTCAGACTTCATTCCTTTGAAGAGGACTTCCTAGAACCTCCAATGACCTAATATAGCCAAGGTGAGAGGTCCCTCCTGTGTGTTCCCACAAACACACATTCACATCTACCATTATGCTCAAAACACTGATCATAATTTTTGGAGACTACTGTTTTATATACTTTTCTGCCTTTAAAGCACTTCAGGGCAGGAAGCCTGCCTTACTGTGTTTATACTCCCAGGACCCACTTAGCCCAGTAGCAGGGATACCACAGACACTCAACCTATCCATCCCTTCATTAGTTCATTTGTTCCCTTGCCCAATACATGGTGAGCATCTACTAGGTACCAGACACTGTTTTGTCTGTTAGACATATAGCAATAAAAAAATCCTGCAATTATAGAGCCAATGTTATAAAGGTGGTATAAGTACACAGCATGTCAGGTAATAATAAGTGCTATGGAGAAAAAAATGAAAATATTATTTGCAAGAATGAATTAGGTAGTGGTGGTGAAGGATTTTAAATAGGGTTGTCAGATAAAAAAAACAACATTGATAAATTGACAATTAAGTGAAGACCAGAAGGAGGTCAGGAGGCTAATACAAATAGCTAAATATAATTATGTCCCTCTCCACTTTCACAGGACAATACAAAATAAAATCACTGGGGGCTAATGTTTCAGACATGGATTGTCACATAGGCCTGCATCTTCAAATAGCTCCTGCTCCCAAAGTCGTTGCTTTCTCCACCCGGTAATCTCTCCTTTCTCTTCCTCCTACTTCTCCATTCAAACCCTGGCCCCTCTCACTCCTCTCTGACTCATCTTGCTCTTTTGTTCTTGGTCATACTTCCATGTTCTGACTCATTCAATTCTAATCAATGAGAACTTACTTCCCATGTGGCCAGCAGTATGCTAGGCAAGAGGAAAGATTATTTTAAAAAGCACAAGACCCTTGAGTAGCTTCGGTCTAAATACAGACAAAAGAGATATAAATAAGTCCTTTCTCTTGACAAAGACCTATGTTAATATTTTACTACATATAAAGTGATCTTTATTTTCCTAACAAAGAAAATGCATAACATTGGGTTAAAGGGAACATAGCTTGATATACTTTGAATTTGGAAGAGGTTTACTGTTATCAATGCCAATATCTTCTAATTATTCCCTGAATTGCGGTCTAAAAATGACATTTTTCTAGTATACAGGTAGTAATTGGATTTGCATTATTCATGTATTCAAAGCCTGTATCTACATTTGTGTTTTGGCAAAATACCCACCTCTCTTCCAGATCACACTGTAACAATTATGCAATGAGAAAAAAAAAATGGGTCTCTGTTGTTGAGCAGTTAAAGGTCCCATAAAGGTAAAGTTTATTTTTATTGATTTAAAGCGAACAAGCAGATTTGTCTAAATTGGATTTTCATTTGTTCATGTGTTTCTGATTTAAAGGGGACAGTGTTTTGCAAGCAGGGCTGTATTAGTCAGACAGAGCATTTCCAGCATCATGGTTTGGTTATAAAGAAAGAAAAGGAATTAGCAATTGAACACCTGTTTGGTGACAGGCATTGTGGCAGGTAGGTACTTTTAAATATATTATCTTATTTAACACATGCTTTCTCATAATCTGCACGCACACACACAAATGTGGGAGGAAGGTGCTATTACTGGCCTCAGGTTAAATAAAAAGAAATCGAGTAACAGAGGGTTTGAATAAGTTTTTCAATAAGATGTAGCTTGGGAATAGCAGAAATGGCACTCTAATTTAAGTATGTCTGACTCTGAGAACCATAGGTTTGTCACTTTCCATTCTTCTCTTAGATGAGAACATTGTGCTGATGAGGTCAAGTCCAGGAGGTTGATTATTACTTTGAGTCTGTTTTAACCCAGACCATAGCCTTCTCCCCTCCACCCTCCAGTTTCAGGCCTTACAGATCTAATGGGTACTTTTTTTTATTGTTGTCCAAGTACCATTGTCTCCATTTTCCCTCCACCACTTCCCCCCACCCCAACCATCCCCACCTCCCACCCTTGATCCTACCCCCTTTGGCTCTGTCCATATGTCCTTTATACATGTTCCTTCACAACCCTTCACCTATTTTCCCCCTTTATTGCTCTCCCTTTCCCCTCTGATCACTGTCAGTTTGTTCTTTATTCCAATGTCTCTGGTTCTATTTTGCTTGCTTGCTTGTTTGTTTTGTTGATTAGGCTCCACTTACAGGTGAGATCATATGGTATTTGTCTTTCACTGCCTGGCTTATTTCACTTAGCATAATGCTCTCCAGATCCACCCATACTGTTGTGAAGAGTAGGAGCTCCTTCTTTCTTTCTACTGAGTAGTATTCCATTGTGTGAATGTACTACTGTTTTTTGATCTACTCATTTACTGACGGACACCTAAGTTGCTTCCAACACTTGGCTAATGGATACTTTTAAAGATGACAGGGTGATGGGGAGGTAGGTTTGGGGTGGAGGTATTGAGCAAGGAGGAAAAAGGGTTCATGGGCATGGACAACAGTGTGGTGATTGCTGGATTTTGGGGTAGAAGAGGACTAAATGATAATGGAAAAAAATACAATAAAGATTACATTTTAAAAAATAAAGAAACCAAATGAGTACATGTGAACTAGATGAGTAGAAACCCATCCTGACCACTGGAGAAACAAGGATAAACACATTTATTGATGATGAGCCACCAGTGCCATCTTTGTTGTGTTCAAAGCTAATACAACCTGACCTATATCTTCCCATAAATCTGTCACTCCCAGTCCTTTAAATGGCAGGGCATTATCATTTACTATGTCAGAGAAGGGGATTATAAGGATCCCAAATGTCTAGACCAGGAGAGGAGATAGCCAGGTGCATTTTGACTAATCATAGTCTTTTTAGTAGAGGAATAACTGACCAAATATTGTCAGCCTTATAGGTCTGCTAATTCACTGCCACCCTTTTACTGGGGATCATAGTTGGGAGTCCTGAACTCCAGTCTCCATCGCTACTGATTTAGTGTAGAGAACAATGTTGGTGTGTGTGTTTATGCTGATATCTGGTTACATATATGGCCGAGATTAGAATGGTTAATTGGTAACATAAACTGAAGGGGTTCTAGGGCTCCTTCAGGGGAGATTAATGTATCTGAATCCCAACAAACAATAAATCAGTGGTTCTCAATCTGTGCTGCAGCTTGTGCCCACCAAATTTTGATCAATGCATAAATCTTATTTTTACAACTAAGTAACTACACTAGTCAAATGGCCCATTGAGCTAGGCAGATTTTGACACATTTTGAGGAATAACGTACAACTTAGTGCCAAGTAAGAGTTAGGAATAGCATTAAATTAAGGCAGAGGCAAGGAGAGAGAGTTTGTTGACTGGATTACCTAGGAACTTCATGCTGTGAGTGTGTAAGAGAGCAGGAGCAGTGACACAGTGCTCACGCCCAACTAGGGCTCTTGAGAAGGAACTGAACTTTGTGGTGAATCCAGAATGTACTTCCAAGGATTTGGTTGTAGTTGTTCACCCACCCGTTAATTCTGTTAACAAATGTTACTAAGCACTTACTATGTGTGAAAGGGGACCAGTCCCAGATAGAAATAATACTGGCCATAAACAGGCATGGAGCTCAATCAGGGCCTTGAATCAAACGTGAAGAGCATCATAATGTACCACATTTTCCAGTCGAATGTGCACTTACTGCTCGCTTATACAGGACCCACTGGGGACATTTGGTGTCTTATAAGTTGAAATTGCTAATGAGCCTCTGGCAGGTGTGGTTTACCCTAATGGACTGAAGATGTAGCAGGTGCTTTTAGTTATATCTGGAAAAGTGCCCTGATCAAAGGCAAATCTCTTTAATTGGTCTTTCATCGGGCCCTTCTCTGCTTCCTCAAAGCAGAAGAGGGTATTGGAATGAGATCAACGCCAGTTTTTGGGAGTGCTGACACATGCTTCTGAAAATGAATAGAGGAGGTGCCTTCCTTTGATATCATTGAAAATCACTTGCTGGAATAAATTTGATATGGATCAGCCACAAGAGCTGTATTATTGATGGATGACACAAATGAATTTGTAGTAGCCTCTAAGCCTGTTGATTCGATCTCCCCTATATTTTGAAAGTGTCGTATGGCCAGTAGCCTGAAGCCTTACCTCTGTGAGAACATTAGGGAGAACTGACTGACTACCCCAGAAAATGTATGGGCGTCTGCCCACTTTAGGGCAGGTGTATTGGTTTGCTAGGGCTCCCACAAGTACCACAGACAGGCTGCTTAAACAATAGAAATTTATTGTTTCACCGTTTCAGAGACTAGATGAAAACCAAGGTGTGGGCAAGGTTGCTTCCTTCTAAGGGCTGTGAGGTTCTGTTCCATGCTTCTCTCCTAACTTCTGGTGGTTTGCTGACAATCTTTGGCTTCCTTAACTTACAGAAGCATTACCCTGATCTCTGCCTTCATCTTTACATGGTGTTCTCCCTGTGGGTATGTCTGTGTCCAAATTCCCCCTTTCTGTAAGCATACCAGCCATACTTTGTTAGGAATCTACCTTTCTATAATATGACCTCTTCTTAACTAATTACATCTGCAGCAACCCTATTGCCCAATAAGGTCACATTTTTGAGGTACTGGGGGTTACAACCTCAGTATATGAACTGGTGGGTGTGATTTGACTCGTAACAACAGGGAAGGAATAGACAGTTTCATATCCTGCTTTCTGAAATGAATCTAATAGACTGAAGAACGACCCCAGAGGCCAGGACCATGACTGGCACGCCATTGATAAGCCTCACAAAATTTGCAAACCTGATTCAAATGTGTAAGTAGTACAAAACAAATCATTCAGTACTTGCCAACTTTACCCAGTCTGGGAGATCTGCTTATTAAGGTTTACTTGGAGAAATACTTAACTAAATACATCAAAGTGGAGCAATTTAGCAAAGAAATATTGATAGTACATCCTATTTTTCACACTGGTTCTATTGTAATATCACAGATATATTTATGGAAGAGACTTGTATATGATGGAATAAAACTAACCACTATAGAAAATATTTGTAAATTACATTGTTCACAGAAAAAGTTTTATTAAGACAATAGTAAAATACTCATGAAACTAGTAAATTTAAAGACACTAAAATGAAGCTATAAAATCATACCTGGCAACATGGGAGCAGATTTATCTGCCCCATATGGCAATTCCCTTAGAGGTTTGACTTAAATTGTCACCGGCCTCAAGCTACACTGAGATATCTACCTTTGCATTCAAGGCAGATATTCTACTTTTTCATAGTTTACCTCATCATCTGAATGTAGTAGCTGCTTCTCCCAAATCTCTGCCTCATAGTGAGACTTGCAAAGTTGTTAGAATAATCCAGGTAGAGGAAATAATAAGACATAATTTAAGAGTTGAGATATCTGATGCTGGTTTATCACTGGAGTTCATCCTAAAATCTGCTAGGACATGTGGTTGTCTAGCAACCAGCTAATGTCCTATAATGATGTACAAATTGATGCTTGTGCTGAATGAATGTTTCAGTCCAAACCCAAAGCTTTATGTAGTTAATTGAGAACTAATGTCCTCATTAGTGGCTGTTCGGGAGACTCAACGAGTGCAGTTTGCGTGTGCTAAATGTTGAATATTTATTAGACATGTTTAATACAGAGTAGGAGGAACTGGACAACCCGTCTAGTGGCAACTATGAGAATGAAAGTGTAGTCTGGAACTGCGCAACCCGTAAATCCTTTTAGGAGAACTGATGCCCACCCTAATGGTCACTACAACTGCCTTAATCTACATTGTATCAATGTAGATTATATGTCGTTATGAGTCAAATCCTACTGGTTCCTGAATTTTTTTTCTTTACTTCTTCTTTTTTTTTTTTAAGTAGGGTCTCAATATTACCAAGACCAGATATTTTCAATCTGGCAGGTAGAGTCAGACTTACTATATTCCCTGTCAGCCATCTATAGTTCACCATAAAATTAGCAGAAAGAAAATGTATCTTTGTAGTTGACATCTATAAGCCCTTTTGGTTGACATTAAAAGTAAATTTAAAGTACTACATTAAAATTTAAGAAAATTATTTCCCTTAGTATTGCTCTCACAACTCTGAGCTTCTAGGCATCATCCTGACTTATTGTTTGTTTATTTATTTTTATATATATATTTTTTAAAGAGATAGCTACTTCAAGAAAAATCCCCTCAAGATCTAAAAATGTAACTGATTGATACTTGCTGAATTTTTCAGTATATCAAGAGATATACTAACCATCTCTTATGAATTTAAGGTTATGGTAGACTCTGCAGAAGAATAAATGAGAAGTATTCCATGCAACTCCTCTCCCCCATCGCCAAGGAACCCTCTTTCTTCTTAAGTGTCACAAACGCAGAACAATTTTTTAAAAATACAGGATTCTCAATTATTCCTCTTTTCTACCCAATTCTATATAATAAATCACTCCTTTTACTGTGTTCTCACAGAACCTACTTTTACAATTAACTCTGTAGTAGCCTCACTTAATTCTGTCTGCTCTGATACAGTTTCTTCAGGTTAAAGACAGTGGCTTCTTTTACCATGCGGACCAAGCATCAGTGGACATAGCAGGTGCTCAGTGAGCATTAGCCGAATGAGTAAAGGAATGATTAAATGATTCTTTTGTATCATCTCACGCAGCCCCTGATTTACTCACACATGTCTGTGATGCCTCTAGGTGAGCTCGAGGACATCTCTTCGGCCACTGAAGAGAAAATTCTGTGTGAAATTACTGCCTTACATGGATGTCAAAACTCTACCTTATTAGTAATCTCAACCAATAAACTTAGATATCAAGTCAGTCTGTCAGCAGCAAGTATTTTTTTGTACTTTTGTATATAAGCGCTATCCAGCAGAGCCTTCTGAGATTATTTAAATTTTCTATGTCCACACTGTCCAATATAATAGCAACTAACCACATATAGCTGCTATGACTGAGGAACTAAATGTTTGATTTTATTTAATTGCAATTAATTTAACTTTAAATAACTATATACAATGGTTCAGAATGTGAATGGGCATTAAATACATTCAAATTTCACCATTAAGCATATCCCTACGTGCTATCACAGATGATAATACAATATAGCTTTCTTTATTATGGGCAACTTTCATTCTGTAGCCAGAATTTAACACTACAGTTACCAATTTACTTAATTCTCTGATGCCTTTGAATAGCATTCTTGATTTGATAGCAGCTTTTCAGGGGTGCGGGGAGGAAGAAAATCCCTACAATTTTTCAAAATGACTCATTGGCTTTTTTTTTTTTTTTGAGATGTAAAAAATATTCTTTTATTATTGTTTAATTTTAACTGTCCCAATTTTTCCCCCATTACTCTCCCCTGCCCTGCCCACCTCCCCTCACCCTACAGTCAATCCCCTGTTGTCCATGGGTCCTTTATACATGTTCCTTGACTTGGCCCTTCCCCTTCTTGGCCCTGTTATCCCCCTCCCCCACCTCTGGTCACTGTCAGTTTGTTCTTTCTTTCCATGTCTCTGGTTATATTTTACTTGCTTGTTTGTTTTGTTGATTAGGTTCCACTTATAGGTGAGAGCATACGGTATTTGTCTTTCACCGATGGGTTTATTTCACTTAGCATAACACTCTAGTTCCATCCATGCTCTCACAAAGTATAGGAGTTCCTTTTTCCTTTCTGCTGCATAGTATTCCATGGTGTAAATGTACCATTTTTCCAATTCACTCATCTACTAATGGGCACTTAGGCTGTTTCCAGCACTTGGCTATAGTAAATAGCGCTGCTATGAACATAGGGGTGCATAGGTTCTTTTGAATCAGTGTTTCGGGGTTCTTACAGCATAATCCTAGCAATGGAAATGTCAAGTCAAAGGCAGCTCCATTTTTAGTATTTTGAGGAAATTCCAAATTCTTTTGCACAGTGGCTGCAACAGTCTGCATTCCCATCAACAGTGCACTAGGGTTCCCTTCTCTCTACAACCTCACCAGCATTTGTTGTTTGTTGATTTGTTTATGATGGCCATTCTGACCAGTGTGAAGTGGTATCTCATTGTGGCTTTAATTTGCATCTCTCTGATGGCTGGTGATGCTGAGCACCCTTTCATGTGTCTCTGGGCCCTCTGTATGTCCTCCTTGGAGAAGTGTCTGTTCAGGTCCTTTGTTGCCCATTTTTTAATTGGATTGTTTGTCTTCTTGGTGTGGAGTTTTAAATTTCATAAATATTATAATATAAAATATGTATATCTTAGAATTTAAAATAAAAACAAATTAGCCTTTTGATGTGTGAAACATGATAATTTTACTTGTGTGTATAGTCTGTCTAAAAATATTGAGTTGCAATAGCTACTATATTCTCTAACAATGATTTTTATTCCATTTTGAAAATCAGGAATTTTTCAAAACCATATATGCTTCAAAAATGTGTTTGCATTTAAAGCTTTAAACTAATTAGTAGCTTAATTAAATGTGCTAGATTTTTTAACACTCAGGATTTTTGGAAGCATGGTGTTATTCTCCACCTCTCTATTTTTTAGCCCCTCATTCTCTCTTCTTTTACATCTGACTCCTTCACTAAGTCCCTGAATTCTTTCCACCTCAGAGAGACATTCTTTTACTATTGATTGCATTGTTTAATTAGAGCTTTGTTCTTTGCTTTTAAACTAATAATTTTTATCTCAAAATATAACTGAATTTAATTGCTTATTAATTCACATAGTTCTCAATTAATTTTGTACTTCACCCTGGTAGCCCTCAATTAAAAAAAAAAAGGCATTCGTGAAAAAAGAGTCATTTCATTGCAATGTAATATAGTGTAAAGGGGAGAGCAATTGGGGGAATACTGGGACAACTGTAATTCAGCAACAATTTTTTAAAAAGGAAAAAACAAGTGGGTATTACACTTAATAACCCAGCTAAGGAAGCTCTTGTTAGCTGCATTGCAAAGCTTCTGAATATCTTTAAAAAACTAACAGACAATAGAAGAAATTTAAGTTTTCACTTGCATACAAACACTCAACATCATAACCATATCTAAAATAATAATCATGCAATTTTTCAATATGTATCCTTCAGGAACATTGGTAGCTCAGATTTTTTGTTACCTGAGCTGGTTAGAAATATAATTCAATTGGAAATATTATCTTTCATTGTCTTATTAAAATGATTTCTAAAGTAAAAAAAATTATACTTTGCAAATTCAGAAAGAAAAGATTTATCTCACTAAAGTAGTAATTTGCCTAGACAAAGAAGGTAATTTTTTTAGACACACCAGAGCTGAAGGCCAAGTGTCTCTATGGCTATTTTCACTTATTTCCCTAAATACAAGTTCTAAGTGTTACATCTGGCAATGAACCTGTACTCTCTCTCTTCACAAAAGTAGTGATAACACTATTAATCAAATAACAGTGTACCATCTTTGTGCCAGGCGCATGCTCTCTCTCTCTCTCTTTCTTGCACACACACACACACACACACACACATACCACTGTGACATATTATTACTGTCATTTCTCAAAAGAATAGATAACAAAGCCAATGGTTAGAGCTAGTAACTGATGGTGGGAGAAGTAAATTCTTGACTTAACTCTATAGCCTTTACTGAATCTTCCAAATTCTCTTGAAAATGCCACTTAGAATTATTTTGGACCACAAATTCAAACTTTCTGCCAGTCAGACCAATAACATTTATTCAGTTTCCTTACATATACTATACTATTATGGTCCTGGTAGAGAAAGGAATTCATATATTACTATTTTGTTTTGTCTTTTTACATTTAAGCCCATTTTTCTGAAAGCTTTTTTTTAACAGCTTTGTTGAGATATAGTATACATACCATAAAATTCACCACTTAAAGTTCACAATTCTGTGGTCTTAGTATATTAACATAATTGTGCAATCAGTATTACAATCTAATTCCAGAACAGTTTCATTACCCCCAAAAGAAACCTCTTACCCATTAGCAGTCACTCCATCCCCCCTCCCCCCATCCCTAGGCAATTACTAATCTATTTTATCTTTCTGTGGATTTGCCTATTGTGGACATTTTATATAAATGGAATTATTCAATATGCAGCAGTCTTCTGTAACTGGATTCTTTCATTTAGCATAATAGTTTCAAAGTTCATTCATGTTGTAGCATGTATCAAAAATTCATTTCTTTTTATTGTTGAACAATATTCCATTTTATCTGTCAACTTATGAATTGGGGGAGGGGGACATGATTCCATCCATAACATGATTTTTAAAGTGAGTTATGCCTTTTAATTGTTGAGCTGTAAGAGTTCTTTATTCTGAATACAAGTCTCAACACATACATGAATTTGTGAATCTTTTCTCTCACTTTATGGCCTGGTTTTTTTTTTCATTTTCTTGATGATACACTTTGAAACAAAAGGGTTTCCAGTTTTTCTAATTTATTGGAATGACATTGGTTAATAAAATTATATAGTTTTGAAGTGTGCATTTCTGTGATACCTGATCTGTATGTTACATTGTGAGCCCACCACCCAAAGTCAAATCTTCTGTCATCATATATTTGACCCCTTTACCCTTTACCCAATTCCCTTCCCTTCTACCCTTTACCCTATGCTGTTGTCTGTGTTTTGAGTTTTTGTTTGTTTTTCTAGTTTTTAAACTGTTAAAGTAACTATAGAAAACAGTATGAAGACTCCTCAAAAATTAAGAACAGAGTTACTGTATGACCCCACAACTCCTCTTCTGGGTATCTACACAAAAAGTTTTCAATTTTGATGAAATCCAATTAGTTATCTTTCCATCATTTGTGCTTTAGTTTGCATATCTAAACAATCATTGCCTAATCCAAGGTCACAAATATTTGCTCCTATGTTTTTTCTGAGAGTTTTATAGTTTAAAATTTTGTAATTAGGTCTTTGGACTACTTTGAGGTAATTTTTATATATGGAATGAGGTAGGGTTCCAATATCATTTTTCACATGTAGGTATCCAGTTCTCCCAGTACCACTTGTGGTAGATTTTTCCTTAGTTAATGAATTATCTTGGTACCCTGTTGAAGGTCAATTGACCACAATGTAAGAGTTTGTTTCTAGAGCATGAATTCTATTTCATTAACTTATGTATCTCATCTGATACCAATATCACACTGCCTTGATTACTACAGCTTTGTAGTAATTTTTGTAATTGGGATGTTTGAGTTTTCCAACTGTGTTCCTTGTATTTCCATATGAATTTTAGAAACACCTTCACAATTTTGGCATATAAGACAGCTGAATTTTTATAAGTATTGAGTTGAACCTGTAGCTCAGTTTGGAAAATATTGCTTTTGCAACAATATTAAGTTTTCCAACCCATGAACGTGGTATCTATACATTTTTTTCATTCTTCTTTGGTTTTCTTCAATAATGTCTTGTATTTTTTAGAGTCCAGGTCCTGCACTTCTTGTGTTAAATTTATCCCTAGGTATTATTTTAATACTATCATAAAGAATGTTTTTCTTAATATCACTTCCAGATTGTTCATCAATAGTGTGTTAAAATGCAAATGACTTGTATGTATTGATCTTTTACCCTGGAACATTGCTGAAATCATTTAATAGTTCTAATAGTTTTTTGGTGGATACCGTAGGATTTTCTACATATTAGGTAATATCACCTACAAATAGAGATAGTTTTGCTCCTTCCTTTCCAATCTGCATGCGTTTTATTCTTTTCTTGCCTAGTTTTCCCAGCTAGAACCTCCAGTCCAATGTTGACTAGTATTAAGAGTGTATAGACTTGTCTCATTCTTTATGTTAGGCTGAAAACATTCAGGTTTTTTTCACCATTAAGTATGATATTAGCTGTGGGTTTTTAGATGTCCTTTATCAGATTGAAAAAGTTCCCTCATATTCCTAGTTTAAGTGTTATTATCATAATAGGTTGTTGAATTTTGTTAAGTGATTTTTCTGTGTCTTTCGAGACAATCATATGGTTTTGACCTTTTTTTCCATTAATGTGATGTACTGATTTATTTTCATATGTAGAAACCTTGCATTACTAGGATAAATACACCTTGTTTGTGGCATATAGCCCTCTTTATATGTTATTGGATTCAGTTTGCTAATGTTTTGTTAAGTATTTTTGTATCTATATTTATATGGGATATTGGTCTATACATTCTTGTGATATAATTGGCTTTGGTGTCAAGGTAGTGAAGGATTCTAAGCAAAAGAATTATGCTAAAGCTTAATTTAGTAAGGAATAAAAGAATTTTTTTAGGGGAATGACTCCAGAGTATGGTGAGTGGATTGGAAGATGTGAGGATGGGAGGGGTGTGACTTGGGGTGTCGGAAACCATTGAGGAGTTCATTAAATGATGCAAATTGGAAACAATGAGGTCCTGAAGCAAGGTTGTTGATGTAGGTCTGAAAGAAAGGGCTAAATACCCAATTCTGTGGAGGTATATGAGAAGCCTCATTTTTTATATTCTCTAACCGGTCTTGCCTTGATGTTCAAAGGATAGGTATTCATACCCTTGGGGTTCTTTCATTTTATTTCTGCTGACACTGCTGTTCTTTCTTTCTTTATGAAACAAACATTGGAAATATTATTCTCTGCCTTTATAAAGCTGAAATAGTTGAATCTTAGAAAAGGAATTTCTCCAAAGAACCAGGAAAGACAAGAGAAACAAGAAAAGAAAGCATGTGAATATACACAAATGTGCTTCAAAACACCACCAGACACAGATAGTATAGATTTTGGACCTTGCAATAGCTAATTTTTAACAGGTAAGCAAGACCAGTTTTAACCTATACCCTACATGAGGACCAGTCCTCTTTTTCCTTCCATCCCATGCCCTGTCCAACAGAGTCCATGTTCAAACCGAACAGATTACCTGTAAAAAGCAATGGGTATTACAGGTACTTGAGTCACCCTTGGTAAAACAACCAAACTCTCTTTAAGAGTCCACCATCACAGAAAAAAATTATCTGGAGAGAGAGAGATTCTTTTTTTTTTTTTTTTTTTTTTTTTTTTGCCTCTTTCAAAGGATAAAGCCACTGAGGAAGTCTTTCCTTTAATGTGTGGTGAAAGGTCATCCTCAGACATTCCGTAACTTAGAGATAGCAGTTTTCCCTTGTGTCTCCCAAAGGGCATAGAAGGGTATCTACTCATTCATTCATTAAAACTACCATTTTCTGACAACTCCCTATGCATCTGTCAGTAACTTGTTTAGTCCTGGGTTCACAGCAATAAAAAAAAAAAGGCCCATTGATTGTACCTAAGAGGCAGGAGTTGAGGAAAGCAGAACAAACAACTAGAGACCCATTTTAGGACAGTGTGGTGAGAATAAAAGTTAGCAGAGAGAATTCAACAGATCAACATCTCAACTGAACATGATGTAAAGAAGACGTTTCTGGGAAGGCTTCTTAGAAGTAGTGGTGATTTGTGTTTAAATAATGAGTAGTCATTAGCTGGGAGAGGAAAAGGGGGAGTATTAGTATTAGGGAAATCATAAAATCATAAAATCAGAAACTACCTGGCTTTTGCATGTATTTGCTTTCACAATACACTAAAATTTTCCTAGAAGTTTCCAAAAATAGTAAGTCAACTGGTTATCTGATAGAACACTGGAATGAAGCTCACAGATTGCCTATTAAAATAAACTCCTCCTTCATCTCTCTAAGCCTTAATTATCTCACTTTGAAGAGAAAGAAGCTGGACTCCATGAACTTCACTGTCCTTCAGTGAAGTATACTGTTCCCGAAAGGAAAATTTTTGTCTCTGGAAAGCTAGTACAGATATTCAAAAGGGACTTTTTGGAATCCCAGGATGGTTGGGGAGTTTTTTGGTGTGGGGCAGTTGAGCAAACTGGGATATCAGGTAGATTGAAAGGCAGTGTTGTGACTTCAGCTCCACGTCATGTGGGAGTGGATCAGAGGAGGAAATACCAGAGAGGCTGTTGTAATGCTCTTGGGTTGTAGGAGGTTCAGAATGAATTTGAAATGCTTAGCTATAAAAGATGTTTATTACCCATCGAATCTGCTTCTATTTGTTGTACACATAGTTTTTGTGGGTGCCATTCTAGAATTCAACTGTTGTATATAGCCATAGTGTTCTGGATATATCTGCTCAAAGGACCTACAGCTCAGGGATTAATTTTACCTTTCCTTCCTTTCCTTCCTCCCCTCCCCTCCTTTCTCCTTCTCTTCTTTCCTTTCCTTTTTCCCTCTCTTTCTCCCTTCCTTCCTTCCTTTTTTCCTTCCTTGTTCATAATGACTTCTTTATCTTGTCATTCCTAATAGTTTTCCAGAATGAAAATGAAGAAAGTACTAACTGAAAACCTATTCTTGAGGAAGTTCCCTTTATTAAAGTTACTAAATACCAGAAACACAAGCTAGTGTCCTGTGAGCTGAATACTGGGCATGTTTGGACCATAAATTATGTTTAAAAATCATGAGTTATCATTTAAAACTAAAATTTTATGCACAGAAATTGAATGCCTATCTTCTCTTATAAAGTCACATGATTTGACAACATTGGAACACTCGTCTTAATGCAACAATTAGTTGGACTCGAATAGTAGACACCCCCTTTACATGGGGATATGTGCTTATAACTTAAATGCTTGTGTTTCAGTTCTTCTACCTTTAAGTTGGGGGATAGTAAGGGAACCTAACTCATAGAGTGGTTCTGGGGGTTAAATATGTGTAAAATTCTTCAACCTGTGCCTGGTTCAAGAAAAGTGCTAAATCAATGTTTGCTGTGATTCCGATTGCTCTTCCTTCCCACTTGCTATATTGTCTTACATCCATCTCGAGTTACTCATGTATGTTTCCAGCCTGATTCCTATAAACATTTGTGTTTTGATCCCTGGTGTAGGCTTTTGACATTTGTGATTTTAACCAATCTGAAGCCAACCAAATATCCATGACTCATTGCAAGTTGTGATTTTGTTGAAGCAAAAATTAGAATCATTTATCTTGAAAGCCTGATCAGCAGAAGCGAAACACCCTGTGAGTGGGCTCGGCTCAGCATCTGCTTTTCATGTGGTTTTCTTGTTCTCCTGTGCAGTAACTATCCTGATGGGCAGCCTAGAAGGGAACATCTATTGTAGTATTCACTGGGCCATCAATACATGCCCTCTGTGCACCTCAGGATCTACAGTCTGTCTGTTTTACTTTGATACAGTATCACCCTTGTTTCCATAATAAACACTCAAAATGTTACTCTATGGTTCAAAAGGATGGAACATTTGGAAAATGAAATTCTGGCCCTGGCTGGTGTGGCTCAGTGGATTGAGTGACAGCCTGCGAGCCAACAGGTCACCAGGTCGATTCTCAGTCTGGACACGTGCCTGGGTTGCAGGCCTGGGGTGCATGAGAGACAACCACGCATTGATGTTTCTCTCTCACTTTCTCCCTCCCTTCCCCTCTCTCTAAAAATAAATAAATAAGATTTTTTTTAAAAAGAAAAATGAAATTCTGAATACAATTTTGGATAATTTCTATGAGAAGAAAAAGAAGGGAACTAGGTAGAAACTAACCTGGCTGCACAGATAACATTGGCCAGCTCGGCTTTTCTAATTGGCCCACACTTAAGATGGCAAGAGGAGCATCAAGAAATGAACATATAAAAGGGTGTTAGGGGCCTGGAAAATTAGTTAAGGAAAGCAAAAATCCAGTGGGATCCCACTTTTGAAAAAAAACTAAAAATAATAAAAGGGCTTGGTTTGAAAGAAAAAGAAGCACAGGCAAGTCCTGCTGAAGCATAAAGATAAATGTCATATTAAGAGGTAATGGAGAGATAGAGAGAAGGCAGATCTTGTGATCGTCCTTTCTGGTAACCAGAGGCTTCTAGCAATGGAATAGCTTTTTGAGACATTGAGACTGTTCAAGCAATGGCAGGAAAATCACCGGTCAGGGATGTGGCACCCTGTGGCCCTTGCACCTAGAAGTCTGTCTACTCAGGTGGATTAGAGCCTTGAGTTCTACACCAAGGCCCAGAACCCCTCTCCTGCACTGAGGAGGTGCCTTAGGGTGGACCCAACCCTACTCTGTTGGTTCTTTCTTATTTCTGCTTCTCTTCCCAGCTCCTTTAGATTGAGGTTTTATTTGATTGGCTCATAGTTTTGATTTCACCATATGATGTGGTATTTCAAGTGTCTTTGGCATATTTTACCCCCCTGGGGTCCAGCCCAGACTCCCAAACCTTTTCTGCAGCCCAAAACTGCCAGTCTAGGAGAAGAATGAGGGATTCTGTTATTAAAAAATCTGTGACTAAATGAAGGAGTTCATTTTCTTTCTTCATTTTTATGGCCGATTTTTCTTTTCTGTTTGATGAGTTTCCACTCTAAGCAGGATATTGGACTAAATTATAAATTACCTTTAAAGGTAAGTTCATGTAGTTGGAAGACTGCATGATTTTACAGTATTGGAGAAAACAGACACATTTTCCTAATAAGCTCTAGAAAAAGATTAAGTTGGTTATAGAAACTGTCAAGAGAGGAGGGAAAAGGTTGGTAAAACAGCAGGCTGCCCTGCACCCGTTCCCTTGTGGCATGTCTCCAAAGGGCAGGCTGGACTCTTACATCTGACCACAGCAGTATGTTGTAGCTGCATGCAGGAGTACAGATGGTGCAGTTGCTACATTCCTCTTTGGCTTTACAGGCTGACGGGGAGCACAGAATAGAAGTTGGCCCTTATCTAAATACAGCTACAAATACCAATTGCTCAGTTCTTGGTTATCCTGAAGGGAGTGTTGCTTGATCACAAGAGTAAAATTGATGTGCCTCTCTTCCCAGGTGACAGAAGTTACCTTTAAAGGGTTGGTTAATCATTTCCCTTCTGCAAGTCCAATTCCCTCACATCCAAAAGTTATGAAATTCACTAAAAATATTGGAATGATCATAATAGGTTACTTGTCATATGTGTGCTTTCAGGACACAGAGAAATACTATTGAAATCTTACTGTGGGAAGGTGGGGTGGCCAGATAGATGGAGGGAGAGAGAAAGCAGAGAAAGGTGGGTTTGTGGGTTTTTTTTTTGGTCCTAATAGAAGAGAAACTATTTCTAGGGCATGATGTTTCATAAAACATGCTGAATGGACATTCTTGTGAAACCCAGAAGCAGGCTGCAGAGTTTTGCCCCACCAAGCTGACACTGTGGAAAGCCTCTTTCTCTGTTTTTGAAACTCTGCTACCGTCTACTTTTTAGAGTCAACTGGTTTCTCTTTCTCTTCTCTCCTTCTGTATCCTGTAACTTAACATCTATGCTTCAGTTAGTCTCTCTCTCATTCATTTCCACATTTGTCCTTTTCCTCTGTCTTTCCTGTGTGTCTGGTCACCCCCACTTGTCCTCTGGCATTGACTCATGATGTTGATATTCTTGCCCACACACCTGTGCCCACACACTTCCTGTACATCAGGGCTTCCACCGTGCCTTTGCTGGTGTTCATCTTTGCCAGCACTGACTCGGTGGAGTTTCCTCTGCAATTCTGTGGTGGTCTCTTTTCGGATCAGTGTCATCCTACTCTGACATGCGAAGAAAACATCACTCAGAGTTGTTGCTGCAGAGCAGAAAGCATGGGAAATGGTCGGGGGAAAGAGGAAATGTCATCTGACTCTAAACTCAATCAGACGACCCTTGGCCCTCACTGTTCTTAATGAACTCTTGGTACATACAATCTTTTTAATGAGCTCTGGGTTTTTCTTGCACATTAAGTGTTTTAGTTCAGGAGTTTTAGTTTCTGTTTTCTCTTTGGAATAGTTTTTAAAAGTATCTAACTTCTTACAATTTAATTATTCACTTAATTTTTATAAAAGACTTCATATTTTAAAAAGCAGTTTTAGGTTCACAGCAAAATTGAGGGGAAGGTCCAGAGATTTTTCCTATACTCCTTGCCCCCCAACACACAGAGCTTTCCCCATTATCAACATCCCCTACTAAATATCTAACTTCTTAAACTTTTGTTTGGATGGTCTTTCCAAATTGTTTTGGCATTTATCTTCCAAACTTAAACCTTCCCCAGAGGAAGTAGGTTTCCTTTGTCTCTCTTCTACCATAACATTTTGTTCATATTTCCATTGTGTCACTTCCCATGTTGTATTATATGTAATTTTATATTTACATATGCCACTTTCTCCTGAAGACATATTTTTATTTTCTTTTGGTCAGTACCAATAAGATTATATAGTAACTAAAAAACTGATCTCTCTAAACATGTGGCTGAATATGGTCATGCTTGTTCTCAGAAAGCCCCTAGATTGATAGAAATAAGAGATTCTTAGGCCACACAATTCAGGGCCAGAAAAGAGTTGCATAATCTGAGGTGGAGTTTCAGAAATAGAAGGATCATATAAACTAGAATTTCAGTACCCAGAACTCTTACAATGAGCCTATGTAATACTACTTGCTAAGGAGCATAATTGTGCCCTACATGGAAGTATATGTTGTTTCTGGGCTGTTTCCACAGGGGGTAAATAAAATCCTGTGAGACTCCTTTTCAGGCATTCTTGTCTGGGTGATTCTTTTTCACACACTGACTGCTTTCCAAAACTACCACCTTAGATACCTCAACACCCCCAGAACAGAAGGGGTCTCTGAGGAGCTTTGTTCACTCTGATATAACCTGTCTTCTCTGTGGTTCTCGTATCATAGGGATGTTTGAGGAAGTTTGGGCATAGAATTGGTTGGTATCCATGAATTTTATTTCAACAGTTCCTCAAATCCAGTCCTTGTCTTTTCAGATCTGAGTCTAAGATAGAATTTGACAAATAGATTTGCCACAAAATCATAATCTGATGTTTTGATTCCCACCACACTCACAAGTTCTGCCCACACTGAGGGAGAGGGGATCATTTAGGAAGTGCACACTAGTGGGTGGAAATCCTTCCTCATCATATTTTCAGGGGGCTTTTCCTTCTGAGACTAAAGTTGATGATGATATTATGTATTGCCCCATCAACAAATACTTATTGATCTGTACTCAGAGCTATACTAATGTACGAAGTATGATTCCTTCTCTTAAGGAATTAGTTACAACCATGTTAGGGAAAAAGGACTTTAGATGAGGGGAGGGAATGAAGATAATCTATATGAGCTGCATGATATATTCAAAGACTGTAAAAGATAATGTGTGAGAAGGTCAGTGCAGAAATAGTACAGAAAGTTTCCTGGAAAAGGTAGGTATAGGTAATGGACAGAAGCAGACATTAACCTGTGTGATGGCCTTACTCCTTCATTGGTTAATGACTGTAGATACTCAGTACAAATAAAAGAATGGCAGACAGTACAACATAATTCATGGGCTTCAGGGAACTATGACTAGATAACCAAGATGGAAGGACATAGGTGTGAAGGAAAGGTTTGGCAGGTGGTACAAAGGCTGCTGTCCAAGGTGTCAAACCACAGTTGGTTAGTTCTAATGCTGGCTGATTGATCCAACCTCTAAGGAATGCTGAAACAGGATGGGCAGATGTTTCAATGGGAGAGATGGGAGAAGGGAAAAGAAAATAGGGTGCATAGAATAAAAGATTTTTCCAGTGGTATAGCTATTGAGAGCTTGCAGATATAGGAAAGAAACCACAAGTAATCCCAGACAAAAGAATTAAAATTTTATAAAAGATTAAGTACTGACTGAAAGTATTTAAAAGAAAATATATTTTGAAACCTGCTCTGCTATGAACATAGATAATATATCTTTTTACTATTTTGCTGTTTTTTAAGTTAAACTTTCTAATCATAATAAATTTGCAACAGATAAGAAAAGAATTGATCATTGTATTGGTTTTCTATTGCATAACAAATTTCCCACAAACCCAGTGACTTATATACAGCATAAATTTATTTTCTCACAGTTTTTTGAAGGTCAGGAATCTGGGTGTAGATTAGCTAGGTCTTTTTCAGGATCCCATGAGGCAAAAATCAAGCTGTTAACTGGATTGCATTCCTTTCTGGAGCTTGGAGTCTTCTTTCAAGCCATGTGGTTGTTGGCAATATTTAACCCCATGGTTCCTTATGGGTGTCAGACTGAGTCCCCCATATTCTTGCTTGTTCTTAGCCTGAGGCTACACATAGATCCTAGAGGCCACCCATAGTTCCTTTTCTTATGGCCCCCTCCATAGGCCCATCAAGCCCACCCTCTAAGCGCAGTAGGCAGCACATCAGTCTCACAGGCCCATCAAATGTCTATAACTTCAGGAATCCTTTAAGAGCTCATGTGATTGCATTAGGCTCACCCAGATAATCTCTGATTTGATTAACTTAAGGCCATCTGATTAGACCTAATCATAGGAGTGATATCCCATCATATTCACAGATCCTACCTCTATTCAAGGGCAGGGAATTATATAGGGAGTGCATATTAGGGTGTGGAAATCCTGAGGGCCATTTTAGAATTCTGCCTACTACAATGAGCAAAGGAAAAAAAGTTGAGTAACGACTTCTATATTAAAGTTGTTTTGATTGTAAGTATCTATATCAATTCTAAATAACTTAAGCTAAAAAGGAATTCATTAAACATATGTTAGGCTATCTTATAGATTCCAAGGGAGAACTGAACAACCAGCCATGGACAGAAGTAGGTTCTGGAGAAGCTCTAGAGACCACAGTCAGTGAACCACCTCTTCAAAGCACCAATGGCTGGCCCAAAGTAGTTGTGCTTCTTAATTCAAAAGTATGAATTTCTGGGAGAGAGTTTTGAGATAAGTGCCTACCCTAGATCTATCGGATACAATTGGGGATAGGATCTCATAGTATGGATGCAGTTTACAGAACCTACTCTGAGGTATTAGGTCTAGTTATCAGAGAATTAGTAATCACTGTTCACTGTGCAGTTACCCTAAATGGAGGCTATGCCACAAGTGAGGCAAAATGATGCAATGTTGACATATAGCAACAATTATGTGTAGACAGCATGAAAAATATCATCCAGGTAGAAATGGTATTATTAAAGTGGTATTTTCTTCAAAACCAACATTATTAAAATGGTATTATTATGACAAGTTATATTGAAATACTTAAAAATTTTCTGTGTCATACATTTTTCTATTTTGATTAAACTGTTGCATTTTTAAGTGATGAAATTTAAATAACATTTAACTACAGTTATAGTTGTGTTTGTTTTTAATAGGTTTAACATATTTTTTAATAATCAGGATACCCAGTCTTTTCACCTTGGAAATTTGGAAGTAGGTGGGAAATACCCTCCAACCCCTAGACACTCTCACACCATGTTACACTTGTGAATTGGAAAAGAACAGTTAGACCCGCGAGAGTAATCTGAGAAAAGTTTGGTATAGTGTGCTAACTACACCTGTCATTGGAAATACCCTCTTTGTCAGCATACTTCTGCCTTTGACATGGGTGGGTTTGACATCGTATTTTCTGATGCTCACAAGCAATATTGAAAAATTACACAGATTGTGCTACTGCTGAGGCATGAGTTGAAGCCATCCATGTGTACTGGGAGATGGAGAGGGAGTGGTCAGACACTTTGCTAGTGACTGGGCATGACTGATCACACAGACCCTGAAAGTCTTATTTTAAACATTTATTTTGTCCACTGCTAATATACATTTTATAAGAGAGGAGGAGTTAATGGTAATAGTGGTGTTCACCTTGGTGTTGTTAAAGTTCCAGGGTGTATTTGTTTTTTTAATGTAATGATTTTTATATGCAGCTTAATATTTATATAACACTTTAATTATAAATCACTTTTCTACATATGATCTCTCTTGATTCTCACCCAAACCCTCTCCGGCAGTCAGGCAAACCCTATTGTGGGGGGGGGGGGCGCAAACTCAGGAGGGGTTCAAAAAGAATGCTTCAGATTCTGGAGCAGAATCTCTAGTCTACCACTGACTTCTACCACTGTGCATTTCTCCTTAATAAAAGGTGCCTTTGTTTCTGTCTGAAGTTGCGACTGCCAGTGAAAACAACAAAAGTCCAACATTAGCATACTTGTGGGCTCTCAGTAAATATTCATGGTGATGTTTAGGTCATTTTCTCAATTGGAAGTCCACAGATCTCTTAGTTAAATGTGGAATCATCCTAGTAATGTTCTTTCTCTATGGGCTTTGTTCCTAGAAGCTCTTTGAAGCACAAACAAAATAGACTCATCCATTATAATTATTTTTTAATTTCTTTCCAATATGGGTATCAGGGAGAAAAGACACCGAGCAGTAGAAAAGAAGCGATACGGAGCTAGTGACAGCCTGGGCCTTGGGGAATCTCTGGGAGTCCTACAATGTAAGACACCAGTCTTAATTAACAAAGAAGTGGGCTGTACACAGTCATGCACATAGTTTAGTTGTCTTCTATTCCTTTGTTAAGTGAAATAAAAAAAAACTTACTGGACATGAATGTATGTACGGACGAATGATGTTTGTGATAATGTGGGCAGGCTGGGGGCAATGATAGATGGTTCCTCTATTGCTTTTTTTTTTTTTTTTTTTTTTTTACCTCAACAGTCTTTGGGGCCAGTGGTTAGCCTTTTGACTCACAGCTGTGTCCTTCTGCTAGTTGGTTAATGTGCCAGGTACCTTTTGTAAGAGAAAAACAAAATGAAATATGAACGTAGCACCTCTGTTTCGTGTTGTTTAATGATACTGTGATACCTCTTTAAATATAATCTTGCCCTAGCACTCCGCATGGTCCTGAAGCTCTGCTGTATTCAAAATGTGTATAAAGCCCGAAGGCAATATTGCACAATTCAGAAAAAAGATTTTTGCCTAGGCCATAAACAAATGCTCTAGTGTCCTTTGCATTGTCAAATCTTTTGTGTTAATGTTCTTTCCCTCAGTTCCTCTCTTTACCACCTACGATGTTGGTTTTGAAGAAAAGAACTGTCTTCTCTTGGTGATTTTGTGAGTTAGAGAAACTATCTTTGGTAGTTTCCTCCTCTCTTTTTTTAATGTTCATTCTTTCAATTTCTGGGTCTTTCTCTCTCTCTCTCTCCCCCCCCACACCCCCACCCGCCATCTTTTTTACCACAACAATCTTTTTTCCAAGGTGTGTTGAAGAGAAAGGTTATCTTGTAAGTTAAATAGCAATGAAGTGGTAGTTATTTCAAGTTAATTTGCATTTCAAATGGGAAGTTTAAACAACTGACTTTTCTAAAAATTTTATTTTTCAATTACAGTTTACATTCAACATTATTTTGTATTACTTTCAGGTGTACAGCATAGTGCTTAGACAATCACATACATATTTTACAGTGATCCCCAGATATTTCCTGTTTCCACCTGGCAGTGCTTGAAATATCAGTATTTCAACTACCCACTGTACATAATTATTACAATATTATTGACTCTATTTTCTATGCTGTACTCTTTACATCCTCATGATGTAACTACTAATTAGTACTTCTTAATTCCTTCACTTTTTTCACCCAGCCCCTGAAACCTCCTCCCCTTTGGCAACCATCAGTGTTCTCTGTTCGTATGAGTCTAACAACCACCTCTTCCTGACCACTCGGTTTTCCTTTCATAGATGAAGGGTGGGCTCAGAGGAGATCAGGAAGTTAGTGGGGTAGTAAAGTATACTGGTGAGATTTGTCTTCCTCCAAAGCTTGTTCTAATCCCTTGCCTAGTAATGCTTACCACAACAGAAATAATTTCTTTTTTTTAAGAATGATTTTATTGCTTCTGTAAAAATGAGGCAATTAATTGAAAACAATTAATAAACTTATAAAGAGGAAACTAATAAACCAATCCAAATCCCATCATCCAGATACATTCCATTTCAAAATTAGGTAAATAGTATTTTCCTAATTAGATAAAAATCTTTATCTCTTTTTCTCTGTCATCTACACTTAACATGTTGACTGAGCATAGATAAAAATACAAAGAGAAGAAGATAATATTCAAATTGAATAATCTTATAAATACCTTTTGTAATTAAAAGTATAATTTTGATGAATAGAATTAAGAGGATAAAAATAAATGAAACAATAATTCCTCATTTATCTATAATTTAGAAAAGATATCTTTTGATCATTTGGTGTAAAATTAAATCAAAATATTGCAAGAACCATTATTATTTTTTTCTTTTTTCTTTTTTTCCTGCCACCACTTTCCCCAGCCCCACCCCTCCCCACCTCCCACCCTCAATCTTTCTCCCATTTGGCTTTGTCCGTGGGTCCTTTATGCATGTTCCTTGATGGAGGAAATTTTTAATCATGGAATTATAAAATTTTAATACAAAGGGTTATGAGGTCTTACAAAGAATTTTCTGACCTCATGGTATTTACTTAATTCTGCTCAAGGAAAACTGTACTGCTCAGAACACACTTTTGTAAAAACCAAATTCTGCTGTCATATCTCTGTTAGGGTGGGATCATTAAAAAAAAAAAAGCAGTGAGGGGGAAGTAGAGCAGCACCAGTTCTGTGCTAAGGTCTTCGGTGTTCTCCCTGCACACATGTGCACTGGGTCTGTTTACTACAGCTCAGCCTGGGGGCGTATAAAGTAATCTACCATTTATCTTTCTGGGGGAACCAGCATTGCTCTCTTCTTGCCCATCGATATGGTTTGGGCTCCATAGGGGAGAATGGTGGCGATGAAGCTGTGTGTGCAGTGCTTAAGAGTGCGGAGTCTAGTATCAGACTGTCTTCACTTATAAGATGAGATAATATTAAAGCCTACTTCATGGGCTTGTTGGGTGAACTAAATGAGTAATAGAGTGTGCCTGACATAGTGGACATGTTTAATAAATATTGGCAAATTTTAAAATGCTCATTAAAATAACTTCAATGTAACCTCCTTATAATTGTTCCTTTCAGCCATAGTACTATGGTGTGGTTTGCTTCTAAATGGCATGTCCTGATGGGAAAGAGAGAAAAAAAGAAGGGGAGCATGTAGAAGGGAGGGGGTTATACCTGGCTAGAAAAAAGAGATGCTAATAGAGCAAGTGGCCTCAGAAGAGCCTGGATACCCTCTTGAACCACAACCTATGGCAGAAGTTCTGCTCACTCTGCTCTTGGAAAGGCGTATGTGCTATTTCCAGCAGCTCTGGCTGTGTGCTTTGTGTTGCTCAGTTCCCACTTTACTTTGCCTGTCTCTGCAGGGCTGTCATCGTGTGATTCATAACTCAATATTAACTGCAGATGAGGAAGGAGTGGATAGGGGAATTTTCTTTCATGTGACATAAAGTAAATGGGATAAGGGCTTTTCTATAGAAGCATTAATTAGCCTTGTCAGTCTAACCAAGAACAAATTTTACTTCAAGGATCATGGTATTTCATTGGCACCCAGTAAACGTGCAACGAAGGCTTTGTCATTTATCCATGAGTATAACAAATTTAGAGTCTCTTGTAATTTATGTTCTTTCCCCTTTCTGTTTAAGTTAATATGGTACCTATTAATAATAAACACACGATTCTGGAATGTGAGACAGGAGGAAAGTTATTTTTGACAAGACTAGATTCTCAGTATATAAGTTTTTTCCCAGATTTCTCAGTTCACTGCCTCTAGCCCTTTTCCTTCTCTCTACTTTTCCTTTTATTGATTGTAGGAACTAATTTAATGTTACATTTTAAAAGAAACCTAAGAGATAATCTAACCTATTACAAGGAAAAATTGGGAAAGATTAAACTTTGGTGGATGCCCTAACTAGTTCTTACATTTGATGAGGATATTTGACAATTCTGCCAAGATATTGTAAAAGTTAACTTATAAAACCCTGATAGTAATACAAATAATTCCTGTATACAGAATGATTCTGATGGAGTGGAATTTATTTTTACTCTATGGATATAGATCAGTTGTACCAGTTTTATGTTCGTAAATTCAGCATTCCTTATCTGACTACAATCCCTTATCTGGTTATAATATCTTACTGATCCTTTCATTAAAATCTGGGACGTATTCATTTTACATCTGTGTAAGTGACATAACGTTACCTTTAAAAAACTATTCTTTAACACTACAGATGATGAAATAAATAATAGAAAGTGAATTATACAACCTTTTTGTCAGGATTAGACTTGAATCCCTGTCTCCTGACCATGACTCCAGAGTCTAAATTTATACAGTGGATTCCTCTCCTGTCTATTGGCCTGTACTTAAATTCCTCAAATTTTCCTGATCCTTCAAAATCAGACCATGCCTCCATAGTACAGTGAATTGATAGCATTAATATCCACTTGGCATGTGCTATATTTTCCCCCAATCAGATGTGTAGAGATTTCTTTGCAAAGATGGTGAAGGTGACCGACCGTGGTGAATACTCTGAGGGGCTCTTGGGGTCCTCTCTGCTCCCCTCCTCACCTCTTTCCCAGGCCATTCAAAATGTATCTCCTCATCTGACTCTCACTGGCCTTTTGGCAGGTACCAACAGAGCAGCATTTATTTTGCCCAGAGGGACTGGCCTTAAATAAAATATACATACTCTCGGGAAAAGTAAATATAATACATGCTATAGATAGTTCATTGAATTATTTCCAGTTTGAACTCTAGATGAAAGAAGGTTGATAAAAGAGAAGACTGGCTTAAAAGATGTGGACATTTGATGTTTTGGGGAGAGGCTTGCTCTGTCACACTCATCAGCTCATGGTATCTGTTTTGTAGTTTTGGTATTTGAGAGAACTGACTTCTACTCTCATGACTCTTGATCCCTTAATCATAGTGCTTCTCTGCTTCACATGTATTTCTCCCTTCACCTGGGCAAAACTTACCAGTGAGAGCTTTCCTAAGACTGAAGGTGGAGGCTATGGGAACCTCTCAGATTTATACCTGAGAATTTCAATTCAGTTTGTGAAGTCATCTTTTTATACCAGCTTTCAGGGGTTATAATTTTTACACCTTTCTCTTTTTTAACCTATTTAGCATTAACACATCCTTAAACTCATCTGTTTAACTTTGGTGCCCAATCCTTTCTGACAAGCTTTCCCGATGGGCCTAGGCAATAACACATCACCATTTCTCTAACTGCTACGTTTCTATCTAGTCATTGAAACACACATCCACCAGGTTATTTAACTCAGTATAATCCTCTCTAACCATACATAGACAAATATAAATGAAGCATCACATATTATGGTATTATACAACACACCTTGGAGATGATTAATTTGTGCAGACTGATTTTTTCAATATTCTTATGTTCCTGTGAATATCTACTTTTCTGTATCCCAGAGGCATCTTTAAGCTTCTTAACTAACTTCTTCCATTTCTTCCCTTCCTTTTCTTTCCCTTCTTTTTCCTCTTCCTTTCTTCTTCCTTTTCTTCCTCTCCTTTCCTGTCCTCTACTCCATTCCCCTCCTCTCCCTTCTCCTTCCCTTTCCTCCTCTTCCCTCACTGAGTAAGTGTTTACCAAGGTCCCAGCGTGTGTCCAGAACTTTGCTAGGCACCATAGGATATGCTGTATTATCCAAATTAAACGTTTTTAAGTTAAAGTTTTAGAGGTTACATAGGCTTAGAATGTATAAAAGCCCAGTTTTACCTAGCCATATTTTTTTCTGTTTTTGTTAGCAAACATATGTGGTTAATGACCACTAGTTTGGGTATATTTTTTTAAAATACTAACAATTATGATGATGGTAATAATTATATACATTTTAATCATTTTGAGAAAGAGTCTCTGAGACTGATATTTAGACAAGATGTTGCCCAGGCCAGGATACAAATTGGCGAAATACCAGCTATATTGAACTCTTCCTTCCCTTTTCCATTCTGGAGAAATTTATCAGTGTGACAAACTAACCTTTGGAAAACCTTCCCTGAATATCTAATTTGTGTGAAATTTCCCTTTATTAAACTGTTTCTTGTGATAAGATATAAGAATATGTCCTACACCCTATGGGATGTGGAGAAATTGAGAGCTCATATATTACTGGTGGGAATGTAAAATAGCGCATTTTGAAAATAGGTTTGGCAGTTCTTCAAAATGTTAAACATAGATTTATGATATGACTCAGAAATTCTACTCCTAGTTCTATATCCAAGCAAAATGAAAACATGTATTTACACAAAACTTGTACACAAATGTTCATAGTAGCATTATTTATAGTAGTCAAAAAGTGGTAGCAACCCAAGTATCCATTAACACCCTCTCTCTCTCCCCCCTTCTTCTAAAATCAATAATCATATCTTCAAGTCAGCATTAAAAATCTTTTAAATAATAAAAAAAATTGTTCCTCTTCTGTGAAAAATGTCATTGTTATTTTGATAGGAAGATTCCTATTTTTAGAAAGGAGAATTGTACCCTTGACATGGTATTTTGTACCACCTTCCTTTTATGTTATTCAGGAAACCATAGTAATTTATTTTTATTTCTAGCAACTTCATGGTTAGATCTTTCCAATGTCTATTTTTGAAACAAAGCCATATTATCTCTGCAAAGGAGCTCCTATTATTCACCTCACCATTTAATGTCATGGATTGAGAAAGTTCAGTGTAGTGGAAAGGTCCCAGAATTTCTGGTCCTAGAACCAGGATTTTCACTCTGACTGTGCCATATTCTTGGCTCAAGTTTTTTCATCTGCATAATGGAGGTGGTTATAAGGAAATCTACAAAGCAATGTGGTTCTGAGAATTAAATGGAATGAATATTTTTGAGAACTATAAAGTACCATTCAAGCTATACTTGTTGTTATCTTTGAGAGTCTTCCCACAGACATATTTGAAACAAGGTTTTATTTCAAATGACCCTCTGTTCATTAATTTCTACTTAATCATTCACTTAATACTTACAGAGAACCTACTGTGTAATAGACACTGTTTCTGGTGCTGGAGACACAGCAGTAAATAAAGCCATCTAAGTCACTGACTTCATGACACATTTTAGTAGAGACTATTATACTATAAAGTCCTAACTATAGAGATTTTTGCTAAGAAATTTTGCCTTTTTACAAGTCTACTATATTCTGGTTTATGGAGAAGTCATATACATGCACTCATTTTCATTCATTCAGCACATCACTGTGCATTTACAATGTGTCAGAATTTGCTATGGATACATTCATAAAAATGACAGTCCCTTTTTTGAATGGCTTAATCCCATGAGTGAGATAATAAATTGGCAATGCTACTAAAAAGAGAGAAAGAAAGACTGCAGCATTCTAAAGGAGCTCCTAAGAGGAGGCATCTAGCCCAAACCAGGAAATCTTTTCTTCTCAGAGGTTATAACATCTCAGCTGGGTCTTGAAGGACTAACAGGATTGGTGAGGGAAGAGATCGGACAGGCATTCTTACAGGTAACTATCAAGGTTAGTTAATGTGGGCATTTGAGCAGCCCTAGGTGAGAAAATTGTGGCATGAGACTGCTCAATTACAAGGCATTCAAATAACATTCTTTGCAAATTTTGGAAGGGTTCTCTTTCCCCAGTAATAAAGTACTTAGCAGTTTTCTTTTTAAATTATTTTATCAGTATTTCATGACTATTAGTTGGCATGCTGAGTAAATGCACTCTTCATGTTTTCTCTAATTGAATAACTGAATAGTGGAGGGGTGGGGGAGAGGGTCAAAATATTTTCAATTGCTAGGCAAGAAAGGCTTTTTTGACACTATCTTTGCTTGGTAAGGTCAGGCAGGTTTTCCACTGTAGAACTATCTTTAACATTTGTCTTGATACATACTTCTTAGTGACTAACCTATAGTTTCTTATAATTCCCTTAACTAATAAACTGAACTGGAGAAAAGCTAAGAATAAATAGATTGCACTGTGGGTTTTGGCAGAGGTGCAGACTATGTCAGTTCTAATTGTCATTCACTAATCAGGTATTTACACTTCCAATTTAGCCAATTCACCCTATTACTTGAAAAGCTCTTGATTGACCTGGCATCCTTGATGCTAATCATTAATCGAACTGAATATTTATTTGAAAAATATATTATTTTTATATATTAGCTCCAATCTTATTTTTTAATACTTTTAAAAATCACTTTACAGGTAAATCTTTCCTTTACTCTTGATGTTTTTAAGATTCTCTCCTTATCTGCCCTGGCTTGTGTGGTTCAGTTGACTGAGCCCCAGCATGTGAACCAAAGGATCGCCCGTTCAATTCCCAGTCAGGGCACATGCCTGGGGTGTGGGCCAGGTCCCCAGTAGAGGGCACATGAGAGGCAATCACACATTGATGTTTCTCTCCCTCTCTTTCTCCCTCTCCTCTCCTCTGTCTAAAAATAAATAAATAAAACCTTTTTCAAAAAAATTTTTTAAAAAGGTTCTCTCCTTATCTTTAATTTTGAGTAATTTAATTATGATATGTCTTGGTGTGTTCCTCTTTGGGTCCAACTTCTTTGGGATTCTCTGAGCTTCCTGGACTTGTATGTCTATTTCCTTCACCACATTGTGGAAGTTTTCCTCCATTATTTTTTCAGATAAGTTTTCAATTTCTTGCTCTTCCTCTTCTCCTTCTGGCACCCCTATGATTCGGATGTTGGAACATTTAAAGCTGTCCCAGAGGTTCCTAGGCCTCTCCTCATTTTTAATGAATTCCAATTTCTTCATTCTCTTCTGATTGAATGTTTATTTCTTCCTTTTGTTCCAAAGCATTGACTTTAGCCCTGTTTTCCTTCCCTTCACTATTAGTTTCCTGTATATTTTTCTTTATTTAACTCTATATAGCCTTCACTTCTTCCTTTGTTTTGTGGCTATAATCAGTCATTTCTGTGAGCATCTTGATTACCAGTGTTTTGAACTCTGCATCTGATAGTTTGACTATCTCCTTGTTGCTTCGTTCTTTTTTGGAGTTTTGATCAGTTCTTTCATTTCAGCCCTATTTCTTTGTTTCAGTGTACTTATTACATTGTAAGGGGCAGAGCCTTAGGTATTCACCAGGTCAGGGCAACCTACTTGGCTGCATTGTGGGTAGGGGTCAGAGAGGGAACTATGCCACTTGCTCAGCTCTCGCCCCACTTTCAGTCACTTCTCCCACTAACCGCAAGCAAATCGTGCCCTGCTGGTAATGATTCCTGGGAGGGTGAATGTGTGTATGTTCTAGGACCTTGTGGGTCCCTCCAACAAACTCTCCTGTGAGACTGGCAGTTGCTCTTACCATCACAATCCCCACAGGTTTTTACAGCCAGAGATTTTGAAGTTTTCTACTCCTTCCCTGGAACTCTGGGTTGCTTGATATCTCTTGCTCCCCAGTTGTTCTTCCTTGTTTATCCACACGCAATATGAGATCAACCAGTCTGCCAGCTGCTACTTTGCCATGAATCTTCTTTGCCCCAGCTGCACATCTCTTCTCTTCCTACCAACCTAGATGAATGTTCCTTTAACGCCGTTGTTGTCAGACTTCCATCCAGTTCAATTTCCTGGCAGTTCTGGTTGTTTTTTGTTTTTAAGTTAGTTGTTATCCTTTTGGTTGTATGAGGAAGCAAAGCATATTTACCTATGCCTCCATCTTGGCCTCTTGGGCTAGAAGCTCAAGGAGAGAATTACTATAAGACTATCAACTGATTTCTCAAAAGAAACCTTACAGGCAAGAAGGGGCTGGAAAGAAGTATTCAAAGTCATGAAAAGCAAGGGCTTACATCCAAGATTACTCCATCCAGCAAAGCTATCATTTAGAATGGAAGGGCAGATAAAGTGCTTCCCAAACAAGGTAAAGTTAAAAGAGTTCATCATCACCAAGCCCTTATTATATGAAATGTTAAAGGGAGTTATCTAAGAAAAAGGAGATCAAACTTATGAATAGTAAAATGACAACAAACTCACAACTATCAACAACTGAACCTAAAAAAAAAAACAACAAAAACCTAAGCCAACAACTAGAACAGAAACAGGATCACAGAAATGGAGATCACATGGAGGGTTATCAGCAGGGAGGGGCAGGGAGAACAAGGGGGAAAATTTATAGGGAATAAGAAACATAATTGGTCAGTATAAAACAGATAGGGGGGAGATTAAGAATAATATAGGAAATGGAGAAGCCAAGAACTTATATGTAGAACCCATGGACATGAACTAAGGGCTGGAGTAATGCTGGAGGGAAGGTGAGTACAGGGCAGAGGGGGATAAAGGGGAGAAAAAAATGGGACAACTGTAATAGCATAATCAATAAAATATACTTAAAAAATCATTTTACAATCCTCCCTTTAGACTCTACATATATTTCATGTTGTAAAAAGCTAAATGTTGTTGTAAAAGTGTTTGTAGAGTGACCAAAGATCTATATGACTAAAGTTTATCTTCCATTATGCCTGAATTTTTTCTTCTATGGTTGCTTTCAAAGTTAAATCATTTTTATGATGGCGTGTGTTTCTATGGCCCTTTCATGAACTTTTATGTTGCACTGAGGATTATCAAGAGTGTGGTGTTGGTAGAAATCTGGCAGTTTTATTTCTCTCCTCACAAAGAGGAAATTATTTTTTTATGAGAACATGGGTAGTAATTAGCCATTGGTTTGCTGACTGAATGTAGAATATACTTTTGTTATGACTTCTGTCTTTTGGGAGGGTGTCATCCTTTGATTCAAGCTTGAAGGGCTAGACTAAGCTAGTTAAAGTTAGCAGTGAATTCTGTAATAAATTACTAACCACATAAAGTATCAATGAAGGTGATGATTCTAAGAAAAGACAGATTCCTTTCCCTGTTGCCTCTCTGTGGAGATGACTATCATCCCTTCATTTGAAGTATGAAGGATGGCTTTGGTTTTTCGTGTAATTCATCGTAAGAAGAATTGGTTCCAACTACCCTCTTCACTACTTTTCTATTGCCAGTTGACTTGAAACCACCACATTTTAGTAATATAATTTCTTCCATCTAGACATCCCCTGAAATCACTATGATTCTGATTCTTTTTTTAACTGAGGAAGTGAAAGTTCTATACACCAAAAAATATAAAATTGGAGAAGGTACAAATAAATGGAAGGATGGCCCTTGTTCAGGAATTGGAGGAGTTAATATTGCTAAAATGTCCATACCACCCATCTGTAAATTCAATGCAATACTAATCAATTCCAAAAGCTTTTCCCACTGAAATAGAAAAAAAAAATCTGAAATTTGTATAGAACCAAAAAATACCTGGAACAGTCAAAGCAATCTTGACAAAGAATAAAGCTGGAAGCATCACACTTCTTTATTTTGAACTATGTTACAAAGCTATAGTAATCAAAACTGTATGGCACTGGCATAAAAACAGATGCAACAGACGGATGGAGCAGACTCAAGAGTTCAGAAATAAACTCACGCATATATGGCAAACTAATACAAGATAGTGTAGAATACTAAATGGAGAAAGGATAGTCTCTTCAATAAATGATGTTGAAAAAACTGGTTAGCACACATAAAAGTTATGAAAATGGACCCCCTTATCTAACACCACTTATGAAAATAATTTCAATGGATTAAGGACTTAAATATAACACCTGAAACCATAACACTCTTATAAGAAAACAACAAGAAATAGGAGAAAAGCTCCTTAGAATCAGTTCTGGCAATATCTTTCTTTTTTCTTCTTTTTTCTTTTTTGATATGACACCCTAAACACAGGTAACAATATCAAAAATAAACAAATGAGACAACATCAAAGTCCAGGAAGCTCAGGGGGTCCAAACAAGATGGATCAAAGAGGCCCACTCCAAGACACATCAAAATTTAAATGGTAACGGTTAAGGATAAAGAGAGAATTGTAAAAACAGCAAGAGGAAAAAAGTAATTACCTACAGGGGAGTTCCCATAAGACTGTCAGCTGATTTCTCTAAAGAAACTTTGCAGGCTAGTAGGAATTGGCAAGAAATATTCAAAGCCATGAAAAGCAGACACTTATAGCCAAGATTGCTCTACCCAGCAAAGCTATCATTTAGAATCAAAAGGAAGATAAAGAGCTCCCCAGACAAGAAAAAACTAAGGAGTTCATCATCAGCAAACCATTATTATATGAAATGTTAAAGGGACTTATTTAAGAAAAAGAAGATCAAAACTTTGAAAAGCAAAATGGCAATAAATACATATCTACCAACAATTTAAACAAACAAATTAATTAAACAATAACAGAAACAGAATCATGGATATAGAGAGCATTTTGATGGTTGCCAGGTGGGAGGAGGGTGTTGGATAATGGGTGAAGAGATTAGGGGGTTAAGAAATACAAATAGGTAGTTACAGAATAGCCATGGGGATGCAAAGTACAATGTAGGTAATGGAGTAGCTAAAGAACTTATATACATGACCCATGGATATGAACAATGGTGCAGGGGTTGCCTGAAGGAGTGCAGGGTGCTGGGTTGAGGGGCACAAAGAGGGGAAAATTGGGACAACTGTAATAGCATAATCAATAAAATATAATTTTCAAAAGAAACAAACCCAAATCAGATTCCTTCAGTGTTTTTTTTAAAACATAGGCATTCTTGGTTTTTATCTGGGCCTACTCTAATCATATATGCTGGAGTGTGGGACCCTGTCTTTGTCAAAAGCACCTGAGATGATTTATAGGCATCCTAAATTTTAAGAACTATAGCACTATTATAAAGATTTCATGGGATCTTTGAACCCCAAAAATCTGTATATGATTATTTTTCATGGCTATCATTAAAGTTTCAATGGTTCATGACTCCCAAAAACCTAATGGACCCTGGCTGGTATGGCTCAGTTGGTTTTAGTTTCATCCCCTATACTAAGTTGTTGGGAGTTCAATTCCTATTCAGGGCACATACCTAGGTTGCAGGTTTGATCCTCAGTTATGGCACTTATGGGAGGCAACCATTGATATTTCAGTCTCACAGTGATGTTTCTCTCTCTCCTCCATTCTTCTCTCTCTAAAATCAATAAATATATTTTTAAAAAGCTATATGGAGTCAGGAGTAATTTTGAGATGCCTCTCACAAGCCTGCTTTTCCACAATAGATTAGGATAAGCTTTGGATGGCTCAGTGTGCTTTCAGAGATAAAAATAAACCCTATCTCCAGCTTTGTCTTAAAGAGCTATCATTTTCAAGGTTTATTTGAAAAACAATTATCTTCTACTTTTTGGCTTAAATAACATTTATTTATGAAAAGAAACATCTGAGAGACCTATTTGTCACATAGACTGATCAAGTTCAGAATTTAATTAGCCATTAATAGGCCTGGTTTTCTATAATAATGTGCCCTGTTGTTTAATAATGTAGGATGTGAGTTATGCCTACAGTCTTTATTTTACAGCATATCTGAAACTCTTTTCTTAAGCCACCCAGAGAACTCAGCCATCTCTAATGCAGAGATTGGTCAGTGATTGTATTGTTGTGGACATCAAAAAAGTTTCTCTTTTAAGAGTGGCAATTCTGCCCTGGCTGGTGTGGCTCAGTGGATTGAGGGCTGCCCTGTGAACCAAAATGTTACCTGTTCAATCCCCAGTTGGGGCACATGCTTGGGTTGTGGGCATGTTGGGGGTATGGGAGAGGCAACTGACCAATGTTTCTCTCAAATATCAATGTTTCTTTCCCTCTCTTTCTCTCTCCCTTCTCCTCCCTCAAAATAAAAATAAATAAAATCCATTTAAAAAAAGAATGGCAATTCTTAGATGGCAGATATCTTTAGCACAGCCACATTTATGGCAATGAAAATATCATCTAGTTCTGTTACTTTGAGATTGTGAACTTCAAAGTTGATAATGATGCTGTAATGGCTATCACTTTGAGGGGAGAAGGTAAGTACATTTTACATTTGGAAGCCAGAGAAAAAACTGTGATATACTGAAAAACAGGGCCACAATATTTTACAACTCTTACCATCAAAAAGTAGAGCCTATTTTCCTACTCTTTGGATCTGGCTATTCTTACAATTTGCTTTGAACAATAGAATACAACCAATTCTGATGCCTAGGTCATAGCTTCTAGGTTTACCTCTTGAAATACTCCACTTCCATGTAAAAATACAGCTACTAAATGAGAGGTCACAAGGAGGGAGGGAGAGAGACAGAGAGACCCAGCCAACAGTCAACATCAAGATCCAGACATGTGAATAAGACCATCTGTCTACCCATGACTGAGAGATGACACGACTGTGGCTACACGGGTGACCTCAGGCAAGACCAGAAGAATCACCCAATTGTTCCCAGTTAACACAGAGAATTTTGAGAAATACTAAATCATTATTTTAAGGCCCTAAATTTTGGAATGTTTAGATACATAGCAAGAAGTAATGCATGCCACAATTTTATTTTATTAAAGAAGTAGGAAGAGAGACAGAAAACACTAGAATTTTTGAGACAATAACTTATTATAATAGACAAAATTATTTGCTGCCAAGACCCTCCTTCAAGAAAGGACTTGCCCAGTGCAGTTAGCAAACAGCCTTCAATGGTCAGCACCTTCGTAGTTTATCTCAGCTGCTGAGCAATGCCTCTCCCAATATCATACCTTTCTTAGGGCAGCCCACATTCAGTGACTGATTGCAGTGCATACAAAATCTCAGCAAGTTTAGACCAAAAGTGAAATGCTAAAGGGCAATTCTTGTTCAACAGATCTCCACTGGGTTGGCCAACATTTTTTAAAATGAGTTTGTGAGAATGGTTGTACTAGGGATGGTTTCTTTGAGGTTGTAGACTATGATGGCAAGCATTAGCCCATACATGGCCAGCTTTGAGGTTAACTCTGATAAGGAACATCATTATGTTTCCTCAAGATTAACACTACCAATTATGGATAGGAAGTGAAGCTATGTTACTACTCATTGGTCAATGACTACAATAGTCTTGCCAGTTAGGCAAAAAAGACAGTTTTTACCTCTTGACTCCACTGGACTTTTTAACTTTGTTACTCAAAAACAGAAGAAAAATAGTGTCAAACTGTCTTGATTGAGACTTTCATTGACCTGTTTAAAAAATTAGTCAGTTTTATTATAATAATATTGAACTACTTGCCCAAAGTTTTCAAGTAATTTAATTTTCAGAATGACTCATCAAGATGTGTGTAGTATTTTCTTTTTTTTTTTTTTAATGAAGCTTATTTAGTCAAGGTCATACAGGCAGTAAACTGCATGGAGAAGTTGAAGCCAAGACTGTCTAACTCTTAAACCCATGTTCTTTCTGCAGATTCACCACCTCTTCACAAGACTAAGCACTGACTGAAATAGAAGTAACAATGTGACTGAAGATAGGGCATGACCCAAGGTCTGCCATGTATAATTCTCCTCAGTACACCTAAGTAAGAAAGGAAAAGATAGAGACAGATGGAAAGAGAGTGTGCCAAAAAGGAAAGAATAAACAAGAAATAATCAAAATAATCAGTTCCATGGGAGGAAGAGAAAGGAGTGGCCGCAAGAGGAATGGCTGAATAGAAGCCTAGACAGTTATGCAAAATATGGAGAGAATGAACATGAGAGTCCCCAAACTCTGATATGTAAGAATTTAAATCTACCTCTTGAAATTTGATGCGGCTAGTTTTAGGACAAATAATACCTGCTTACAAGGCATTAAGTGAATTTAAAGAACTCATCCTACTGAGATAGTACTGGCTAAAAATACAAGAGTTACAAGAAACAAGTTCTTGGGTACCAGGTCCTTAATGGTTTGGTGAGGAAACCCAGAAAATTTGGGGTTGGAGACAGAAAGAGAAACCCATAAACCTCAGTTCCCACAGCTTTTCCTTGGTCCTTGGCCAGAGTCAGAATTCTGGGCTGGCTGGCCCTCACTCTGCCCTAGTTTAAGCATTTCTTATATTCATTTGCTTGCTTCTGGGAGTAAAGAATATGCTGTTCTCGCAGAATTTGTCTTGACAAGGCTTGAATTCAATTTCTGAACACTGAAAATAAGCTCCCTTTTTTTCTCCCTTAAAGACAGTTTATCCCTGTCTCAAGGTCACTTGCTTGGTTAGGCATGGGGCAGGGGTGGTCCAGGAGAAGTTGAGCCCCTCCATCAACTCTCAGAGCAGCATCCCTTTAAGCCCAAAGCCTCCACTGGAGTTTAACTCCTAGATTTCTTGACTACAAACCTCATCTCTGCCCCTAAGTTGTGCCTGTAGTGAAAGGGGTTAATTTTTCATTTTTGTTCTATTATGGTTAGCTCAATAGATTTTTGTTCTCTCTTCATCTTCTGCCCCACCCCTCTAGGGCTGAAGGCTTGAGGTTTAAGTCTCTCTTGAAGAAACAGCCATGCTTCATTTATTCCTGCTGCAGCCAAACTGCTGTGGATGTTATGCCTCTGATGAGATATTAAATCAAGGTAAACATTAATCCCCCAGGCTGGAGCATCTATGAAGAGAAGAAAAATGTGGCTTCACTTCACAGGAAATGCTGCAGTCAAACCGGGCCCTCTGCTTTGTCCCCAGACCCCACACCCTTAGAATTAATTCTGAAGTGCTTCCTCTGGAATATATAAGAAGCCACATTTAATTTGGTCGGGAAAATATTTTTACAAATCTTGCTTGAATACAAATGCTTCTGATAAGTAACAGATAAAAATAAATAATATTATACATCAAAACAAAGTACTTACACTTGCAGCAAAGATGAGCGGTACAATCTATATTCCTGCATGACCTGGGTTCAATGAAATGAGATGCAGACTACATGAGCAATTATGCAATCCAGTTAAATAACCCAAAAAAGAGCAAAACTGGTTTGAGAAAACAAGAAGATACCAGATCAAGACTGACATTTTATACTGTCTACCTTTAAATTTTTTATTTTCTCATACGTCAGTTTAACCTGGAATTTTGACATTAGTTAAGGACATTATTTGTTTTAAACTAATTTTCCCAGCATGATTCATTGGAAAATTTTTTTTTAGAGATATAAAATATATATGCTGGGCCTGTGTCTAGGCTCTCTGTTCCATTTCAATGTTTCTCCACTGATTCCTATACCAGCACCGATTTGATTATTGCAGTTTATTGTATGTTATAATACCTTATAACCCAAGTCTCTTTATTTCTTTTTATAATACTTATTGTTATTCTCACCCATCTATTCTTCTAGGTTAAATATTCACTTTATCACACTGAAATAAATAAATTTCAATAAGGTTTTATTAAAATTTAATTGATTGTGGAAAGACAACATTTTATCTAGAAATACACCTCCACTAAACAAATTCTTTCTTAAAAAGTTGCACATTCTTTTTTTTTTAATATTTTGAGGGACCTCCATAATGTTTTTCATAGTGACTGCACCATTTTACAACCCCACCAACAGTGCATGAAACTTCCCTTTTCTCCAGATCCTCAGCATCATTTGTTATCTGACTTTTTGATGATAACCATTCTAACAGGTGTGAGGTCATAAATCACTGTGGTTTTGATTTGCATCTCTCTGATGATTAGTGATGATGAGCATCTTTTCACATGTCTGTTGGCCATCTGTATGTCTTCTTTGCACAAATGTGTATTCAGGTCCTCTGCCCATTTTTTAAAAGAGTTTTTGTTTGTCTTTGGATGTTGAGTTGTATGAGTTCTTTAGCGATCATCTCCCATTTAGTAGATCTTCTTTTTGTCTTGTTGATGGTTTCCTTTACTGTGCAAAAAAGTTTTTAGTTTGACATAGTCCCATTTGTTCATGTTTGCTTTTATTGCCCTTGCCCAGAGAGACATACCCAAATAAATATTGCTAAGACCAATATCAAAGAGTTTACTGCCCATGTTTTCTTCTAGGATTTTCATGGTTTCAGGTCTTTTATTTCACTGTTTAGTCCACTTAAGAGTTTATTTTTATATAAGTACAAGAAAACGGCCCAGTTTCATTTTTTGTGTATGTGTGTATCTGTCCAGTTTTCCAACACCATTATGGACCATATGACCCAGCAATTTCACTTTTGGGTATTTATCCAAAGAAACAAAAACACTAATGCAAAAAGATATACGCACCCCTCTGTTCACTGCTGCACTATTTACAATAGCCAAGGTATGGAAGCAACCTAGATGTCCATGAATAGATAAACTAATAATGGAATATTAGTCATACATAAAAAAAATGAAGTCTTGTCATTTGTAACAACATGGATGGACCTAGAGGGTATTACACACCATATAATTTCACTTATATGAGGAACTTAAAAAAATGAACAAGCAAAATAAAATAAAAGTAGACTCATAGATACAAAGAACCAACTGATGGTTGAGAAAGGGGAAGAAGGGTGGATGCTAGGTGAACAGAGGTACAAACTTCCACTTATAAAATAAATATGTCACAGGAATGTAATGTACAGCACAGAGAATATACTCAATAATATCTTAATAACTCTGTATGGTGATAGATGGTTACTAGACTTATCTTGATGTTCACATTGTAACGTATATGAATGTTGAATCACTATGTTCTACTTGTGAAACTAATGTAAAGTGTATGTCAATGTATGTCAGGTATACTTTCATAAAAATAAAAATCTAATTTTAAAAAGATCTTTTTACTAATTATTTAAAAATATCTCTCATTCAACATTTGTGACCAATTTCCTCAATATTAGTCAAGACTCTGGTCACCAGGGAGAGAAACTCTAAGTCACCTTTAAAAGGGGCTATATGAAAAAACATTGTATGAAAAAATTAAACCTAAATTGATTATAATTCCATGTGTAAAATCTAAAACTATGATGGATCTGATTTTTAGATAAAACACAAAGAGACATTACCCACCAAACAAAATAACTGATAAATAAATTGAAATTGAACTTCACAATTAAAAACTCCTGCTCTCTGAAAAACATTGCTAAACAAATGAAAAGACAAGCCACAAACTAGGAGTAAATATTGGCAAAACATAAATTTGATAAAGGACTTGCATCTAGAACACATAAATTATTTTCATAATACAATAAGAAAAAAACAAAAAATGGGCAAAAAAATTTAATAAGACACTTCACTAAGACATGTGGATGGTAAATACACATATAAAAAGATACTTAACATCATTTTTCATTGAAACAACAATGAGATACAACTGCACACCTAGTAGAATTGTTTGAAGTTAAAAAAAGAAAATATCAAATGCTGGTAAAAAAGTGGATCAATGGGAATTCTCATTGCTCATCGTAATGCAAAATGGTACAGACACATTGGAATACAGTTTGGAAGTTTCTTGTAACATTAAAAATATATTTACCATAATATAGCTTAGGTAATATAGCTTCTAGCTTAGGTATTACCCAAGAGAAATGAAAATGTATTCAGACAAAAACTTACACGCAATTATTTATTATGACTTTCCTCACAATCACCAAAAGCTGGAAACACTCCACATGCCTATGAACAGGTGGACGGATAAACAAACTCTAGTATATTCATATAATGAAATACAACTCACAAATAAAAAGAAACAAATTACCAATACTTGATACTTGCGATAAGTGGATGGATCTCAAACACATTAAGTGCAGTGAAAGAAGCAATACTCAAAAGGCTACACACTTTATGATTCCATATTCATAACATTCTGAAAAGGCAAACTTTAGTATTAGCAGTTACCTAGGGAAGGGCAGCAGGAGACTGACTATGTAGGAGCAAGATACAGCTTTCTGGGTTGATAGAAATATTTTGTCTTGATTGTGGTGGTGATGATACACTCTTTATACATCAATCAAAATTCATGGAACTATTAATCTAAAAAGGGTGAATTGTACTGCATGTAAATTACACCCCAATAAACCTGTCCCAAAAGAGGGAGTGGCTATTTATTGGCTCTTGTATTTAAGAAGTGTGGGTGTTTTCTGGTTTCAGGTCTAACTGGGCTGGGTGCTAAGACGCAATATCATTAGCTATATCTCATTCTCTTGCCCTTTCTTCCTCCACGTTGGCTTATTCTCTCCAAGTGGTAGGGCCTACCATTCATTCCCATATAGACTCAGAACAAATGAGATCCTCTTTCTCTTCCCATAACAATAGAAACCGCCCCCACCCCCATTTAGGTCTCATCCTCCCTTAGTCAATCAATATATGGGCCCTGGGAAATGAGATACTCTGGTTGACCTCCTTGAGTCATCTGTCCACCCTTCGGCCAGGAAAGACAGCCACGTCGGAGCTGCTTGGTGTGGTAGGGGATCAGCTTCCAACAGGAAAGAGAGCCAGGCAGACAAAAGAACAGATGTTCCGACACCTTCATCCTTGATTACTGCATATTAGTGATTTGTCTCCTGTTCTTGCTGCTCAGCAATACACAGTCAATCTTCCCCCCTTCAAGCTGTGTTCCAAGAAATCCATACAGCATGTTTTCTAGATTTCCATCTTGTAGTTTTATGCTTTCACCTAATACATATCATCTGCAGTGGCGACTCTCTTAACCTCCTTCTTCCGTGTGAGCCTATCTCAGTGTCTGGCTTGAAATGGCTCTTACATGCTGAGAGACTGATGTTAAGGTAGAATGCATTTCCACCTTCCAATTGGTGATCTGACCTGCCACTTCGGTGCTAGCAGGGCTTATTTGGCTGATTCTCAGCTGACTCACTCAGCGGTTGCCCTGATGCAGAGCAAGAGAGGACAAGACCAACAGGGGAGCTGGACTGACTTATAATCAACTTCACCATGCATGCCCAACCCACACACAGTGCTGTCCTAGCTCTTTTTCAACTGCAGAGACTGGTCATACTACCTGTATATTTGTTAGAGCTCCCAGGAAGCAAATACATATTTGGAAGAAATATTAGATACTATTTAGTACAAAAGTCTAATTTGATAAATGAGAAAAAGTAACTCAGAGCTTCTTTCTCAAGATCTAGGACTAAACCTTACTTATTAACCTTATCTAATAATCTATGCCCTTGCTACAGTGTGCTTACTGTTACTTCTCTTTTCCTGGGATTTTTCTCCCTGGTTAACAGATTTGTTCCTGAATGTTACTACCACAAATTAGTGTAAATGCTCTGAAATGCAAATAAGTTGAGATTGCCACACATTTTGTAGTAGACTGATATTAGTGTATTATCCCAGGAGGATGTAGAGTTTAGTGACTTTGGAGTCAGAAAGGCTTGAATTTGAGCCTTGGTTATAAAAGATACTAAGTTGGAGATTTTGGCAAATTAATCAGTCTTTCCTCACCTATAAAATGGGGATAATAATATTATCTCTTTAGAAATATATTGTGCATAATTAATAAGAATTTAGAAACATTTAGCATACTATCTAGCATATGGTCTATGATTCTGCCCTAGTCAAGAGACAACGGTTAGAAAGGAAGGAAGAACAGATAATTTTCCAGACAGTGGACCTAATATAACTAAAACAGTGATTTCATTGAATACTGCTTTAAGAAAATATTGGTTTCTTATGAAAATATTGCTATGATGGATATTGGAATGGCAGAGGAGAATGATATTTTTATGACAGAAAAGCAAATTCTGGGATTTCTATAGTAATATTTAAGCTTACCTTAGTATCTTGACCTCTTAACACTTGGCATAATGCAGAAAGGAAAGATGTCAGGTCAGGATTCAGGTAGGTAAAGGACAGGGTAGAACAGGAAAGACTAGCTAAAATGACACAGGAGTACCGGGTATAGAAGTATTCTTAGATAAGGCAAAAAAGAAAAGAAAATTGGAGAGCATCTTGGGTTCAAGTACAGAAAGGCAAGTCCAGGAGATCAGCCAATATAGGTTAAAGGAATGGAGATGCAGTTACAAGAACAAGTAGCAAGAATCAGGAAATTAATTGAAGTATCCGAGTCTCACTCTAAGGAGCTGAGACAATAAGACATTGGAACATATGATGGGAACTTCCAAAAAAAGGGCCTGGGTTCTAAGAAATGAAGTCACCATTGCCGCAAAGGCAAGAATGCTACACATATGTTCTGCCCGGCACCAGGACTGAGGCCAGAGTACTGTAAAAGCTACAGACAGGATAGAGGTAGGAAATATTTAAGACTGGAATGGATAGTGAGGAAACTGTCCTGTTTGTGAAGGAACTTCTTCAGTCTTCACAGGACAATGTACTTTCCCAATCCCTGTAACTTGAAATAGAAGTAAAGACCAGGAAAGAATAATTGCAGAATTTATAGAGACATTTTGGTACATGTTCCCAGAGGCATTTAAAAATATGAAAATAAACTGAATACATTAATGATAAAGATGGTATCATGCATAAAACCCAACTGATACATTTGTAAATTATTTTCAAGAATACTCTAAGGCTCTTATGGTACATGTTATTTAGTCGTGTGGGAAGTATTCTTTGCAATTATTCTGTGAAATTTAATTTTGGAATTTTGTGGACAGTTTGGAATTTCAAATGTGTAAGGATATGTAAAGATCTTGAAAAGGGTACCATTCCTTGATACAGCAAAGTTTCTCTCTCTGTGTCTCTGTCTGTCTGTCTGTCTGTCTGTCTCTCTCTCTCTCTCTCTGTGTGTGTGCCTGTGTGGTATGTGCATATGGGTGTGTAGTGGGGAACGGGAAGAGGCACAGGTGCAATATGTGGACATGAGAACGACCAAATAAAATTTGAAGGACTGACTATAAAGCCAACCAGTAACTGCAGAAATCATCTAGTGATTTCCAAACTGTGATTTACACAGATCAGATAACTACATGTTGGGGTCTCAGTGACTAGTCTAAGGAGGAAGCTTAGTCAGAAGTCCTGAAACTCACTTCAGCCAAAATGATTCTGCTCTTTATGTGTGTTATAAATTGAGACTGATTCCATGGAACATTTTGTTTGAAACAAAGGACTCTAATATTATCTCGGAAAAATTGTAAATGATTTCAGAATGGACAAAGACTCAATTACTGGGTTTCCTGTTGAGTAGTTCCTTTCACTTTATTTAATTTGGAGACGCCTACATCTTTTATTGTCTTTGAAATATTTTACAACTAAATGAATTATAGAATACTTACAGTAAGGTAAATTATTCTTTTTTACTTGTTTTTTTAAAAATTAAAAAATATTTTAAATTATAAGTTACATTCAATATTATTCTGTATTAGTTTCCGATGTACAGCAAAGTGGTTAGAAAATCATGTGCTTCATGAACTTCAGAGTGGCTCCCCTACCTCAAGTACCCACCTGGCCCCATCCACAGTTACCATGATATTACTGACTCTATTCCCTATTCTGTAGTTTACATCTTTGTGACTATTCTGTAACTACTAATTTGTACTGCTAATCCCTTCACATTTTTAACCCAGCCCTCACCCCCCTGCCCTCTGACAACTGTCAGTCTGTTCTCCTCATCTATGAGTCTGTTTCTATTTTGCTCATTTATTTTGTTCACTAGATTCCACATGTGAGTGAAATCATACGGTATTTGTCATTCTCTGTCTGATTTATTTCACTTAGCATTAATGCACTCTAGGTCCATCCATGATGTTGCAAAAGGTAAGATTTCTTTCTTTTTTTACAGTGGAGTGGTATTCCATCGTATATGTGTACCACAGCTTTTTGATCCACTCATCCACTGATGGACACTTGGTCAGTTTCCAAATCTTGGCAATTTTAAGTAACACTGCAATGAACATAAGGGTGCGTGTATTTTTTTCAAATTAGTGTTTCAGTTTTCTTTGGATACATTTTTAGAAGTGAAATTGCTGGGTCTAAAAGCACTTCCATTCTTAATTTTTTGAGGTGTCTCCACACTATTTTCCACAGTGGTTGCACCAGTCTGCATTCCCACCAACAGTGCACTAGGGTTCCTTCTTCTCCACATCCTCGCCAACACTCGTTATTTGTTGATTTATTGATGATAGCCATTCTGACAGGTATGAGATGATATCTCATTGTGCTATTTATTTGCATTTCTCTGATATTTAGTGATGTTGAGTAAGTTTTCATATGTCTTTTGACCATCTGCATGTCTTTCTTGGATAAGTGTCTATTCAGGTCTTCTGCCCAATGTTTAATTGGGTTGTTTGTTTTTCTGGTGTTGTCTGAGTTCTTTATAAACTTTAAATATTAACCCCTTATCACATGTATCATTGGTGAATATCTTCTTCCATTCAGTAGGCTATTTTTTTTCTCAATTTGTTGATGGTTTCTTTTGCTGTGCAAAAGCTTTGTAGTTTGACATAGTCCCATTTGTTTATTTTTTTCTTTTTCTTGCCTAAGGAGATATATTAGAAAAAAATTGCTCAAAAAAATATCCAATATTTTACTGCCTATGTGTTCTTCTAGTAGTGTTATGTGGTTTTGAGTCTTACATTTAAGTCTTTGTCTATTTTGAGTTTATTTTTTATATATGGCGTATGAACAGACACATGCAAAAAAAGTGAAACTAGACCACTTTCGTACAAGCAAATGATTTTTATCCATAGAAAGGCAAGTGATTTTTCTCTAGTGAAATATTGTCTTGTAGGTATTGACCAATTTTGCATCTGCTTGTAAACTTATTTCTTATTACCAATATGTGTGTGGTGTTTGAATTATCTTGGGAACTAGTTAGATCTTACTGGTTCCCTCATTGTTTCATGAGTTAATTAAAGTCTTTGACATGTGTTCATTATATTAGTACGAGATTCATAATTTTATGTTAAAAAATTATCCTTTAAAACTTATAAACAATAATCGGCAGCTACTGATGTAAACACCATAACTCACAGATAAAGAAGTTAAAGCCTGCTGAGTCCAATGACTTGCTGAGTGGCAGAAGTTGCTGGCGTCGGCACCATGACTAAAACACAGACTTCACAACACCCTGCCCAGTGTTGATGCTGTTCGTGTGAGAAGCTAATCATTGTTATTTTAATTTTGATGAGAAAAATTTCTTTTATTAGTAACAAAAGGTTATTGAATATCAAAGTATAAAGGTAAAGCCAATCAGTTAAATTTTGTCACATGTGACAAGATTAGCTATGGCTTACTCGAGAACATGAATAAAATATCTGATTTAAACTTAAATGGGACATGTCTAGACTGAAAGCAAATTGTTTTTTACCTTCCCAAGGGAGGTCTCTGCTACCCAAGAACTCTGGGTCTGAAGGAGTGGCTCTCATCCTTTTTTCTGCCTTGACACCCATGATGGATGAGAGTCACATGTGTGACACGTTCCCATGAGCACAGATATGGTTGTCTATGCATTACATACATATGAATTCCCACACACTGGCTATAACTTTCCTTTCTCCCTGCTTTAAGAAAGCATATCAGAATGCAAATGAATGGGTGACATTAAGAGTTTATACTGAAATACATATTTTTTAAAAAAGCAAATCATTGGTAGAATTGGGAATTTTTCCAATTATAAGGACTAAATTTTCTGAACATATTTTACAACTCTGGGATTCACTAGGATATTTTACCTCCATGGTTGATAAGAGATGTTAACCCTTGTCTTGAATAAAAGAAGCAGAAACAGGTGTCCACAATGGAGAGTAGAAATAAGAAAGGGGGGAAAACATACGAAACAACAAAGACCTTGAAGGAGGTAATTAGGATTGAAAGAAAAAAAGATTTCTAAGGAAGGGCACTAGACAAGAAAGGACTGAAGGGGAGTAGAGAAAGGTAAAGACCAAATGAAGAAACCAAACGAGTAAAGAATTGATTCTACAGTAAGCCTTTGAATATATTTGGTCTTCTTGTGTTTTCTGATGTAGAAAGACTATCTTTCTGTATCAAGTTGAATTGTTTCTCCCCCCAAAATTCATATGCTGCATACCTAACCCCCAGTACCTTATTCATAAACTGGCCTTATTCGGAGACAGGATCTTTACAAAGGTAATCAAATTAAAATGAAGTCATTAAGATGCACTCTAATCCAGGATGGCCGGTGTATTTTCAAAAGGGGGAAATTACATGCACACAAGGAGAATGCCATGTAAAGATAAAGGCAGAAATCAGGGTCGTGTTTCTACCAGCCAAAGATAACCAGTAAACCAGCGGAAGCTAGGAGAAAGGCATGAAATACATCATCCTCATAGCCCTTAGACGGAAACAACCCTGCGGACACATTAATTTTGGACTCCTAGCCTCCACAACTATAAGATAATTAATTTCTGGTGTTTCAACCACCCAGTCTGCAGCATGTTTTTATAGAAGCCCTAGGAAACTATTATAATTCCAAGGCAGTTGCCGTGGTCCTCAAGAATATGGGTCCATGTCCATTTATCAGGTAAGATGGCTTTCTCAGCTGGGGGTCTAGAAATTAGAGAGAATTTGGGGCATGGCAGACAGGGAACAAACAGCTAATCAGTGATGATGAATTAGTGTTAATTAAATGGAAAAGAAAAGAAAATCAGACATTTTATTATGTATATGCAAAACACATTAAAATAACGAGTGGGTTACCAAGTGCTTCTAGGGTTCAGAATTACATTCCTGGTAGCACACAGACAAGGTGGAGGGTGAGACAAGCCTGAAAAGTCAGGTTCACCCAGTAGTGTGGTTCTCTGGGTCTAAAAAAACTGCCAAGAATAGCAGTTCCTGAAGCTTAAATGGTAATTCTCTGAGTGAAACAAGACAAAATTAAAATGAATGTTATTTTTTAACTATTCCTTTTGAAAATGTGCCTGATTTCAGCTCTGTAAGTTTGCAAGGGTAATGAATAAAGTGTTACCATGTTTGCTCACACAGGACCTCTGGCCTTTTCATTTCTATATATGAGTCCTCACACATCTTTCAAACAAAGAGAAATGACCACTGGAATTATCAAAACTGTAGATTAAATTTTAAAAAATCAAATGTGTATAAGGGTGCATGGATGACAGAGAACATGTAATCATTCCTAAAGCTAGAAAACATTCAAAACAGCAAAAAGAGAGCTCAGTTTGAAGGGATGAAAAATGTGTTCAATCATCAAAAGCGCAGGCATCAATAAAGTACAAAAACAATCACATACAATTACATAAAATGAATGTCACATCAGATAGTTAGGCCAATTTGACTATACTGAGCTATTATATTGTCATGTGGAAACTCATATCCCCAACCATCCCTCCAAGCATCCCAGAATCTTGCTTTCTCATTACAGTTCTACACTGTCAGTAAGGCCTTACTACAATTCCATTATGTAGACCATTGTCAGTAGCCCTGGGGAAAGCAGTGATAAGGGGCATACTGTCCTGCCCTAAAAGTAAACATGATTTGATATTCTTGGCTATCAGTTATCAAATGATTGCTACCAAATTTGCATCACGGTTCTGGTTATATGACATTCTCTTGCCTGGAATACCCGCTACTGACCTTATGCTCTTCCCTCAACCATCATCCCTCTTTGCTCTTTGCCTTTGTTTTGTTCTTGTTGTTCTTTGCTTCTTCATCCCTTCCATTAGCTGCATTGACTTTCTAAATCAAGTAAATTTTATATTTCGTACTGCTGTTTCTCTAGAACATGGTGAGTGGTCCCAGCACCTGTCCAGACTGACTCTCCCTTCTTACCAGGCCCATATCTTAAATGCCTTAACATTTGTTCCTCAAAAAGGACACTCTAATCCTAATAGCCTTTAGTCTATAGCAAAATAAATAATTGGAGTAGATGCGTCTGTTGTTGGGGAGAAAATACTTCCCAGTGCCTTCAAATATTCACAGTCCTACTCCTATCTATAAAAAATAAATAAAACACCTTCATTTGTTGATTTCCACCACATTTCTCTTCCCTTTACTCTTGCTCCTTGGTCACTTATGTCATCACAAAGAGCATGAGACTAAGAATCAAAAACTCTGGATTTAGGTCCTAACCATTTTCTTGCTCTATATAAGGAAAATGTAGAAAAGCCTTTGAACTTTTTAATATTCTTACCTCTAAAATGGGATGATCATTATTAATCCTGACTACTGTACAAAATTATTGAGAGGTGATTGCCAGAAAAAATGCCTTATCTGACTTAAATTACAAAAATCAGCCTGTTATTAAGGTATTAGATGGTTTACAATCTTGCCTAAGAAAAGTCCATTACCTGGAAATAAATGGGTGAGCTAAGCCTTATCTAAAAGTTTCCAGAAAAAGCCCAGGTAAGATAATATTCACCAGAAAGTGGTATCAGATTCTAAAATGTTAAAATGAATTTTAAAAATGTGAGAATAAGACAGTCTTGGGGCAGTCTGAAGAGGATGGCATGTTACTACCCCTTTCTGGAATTCTATTCTTGTTTCTCTCCTACTGAGCTAAATCCTTTCTACTCTCTCCAATAATTCCAGCCAACATTGATCCTGCCTCTTCCTGACTTCCCAGGCTACAGAAGATCTATATCATTTACTTGGGCCTTTAATCAACAGGTTATTGCATATTGTCTTGATTTCTATGCATTCTTTATGTATTAATATTCAACAGTTTCTTAGGTTCAGGTGATTTATACCAGCGCATAGGGTTCAGCACAGTGTTGGACATAATAACTGGTATGTTTTCTATATGCCTTTGCAACCTATCCTATGATACTTTCAGATTCCTGCTCCTCTTTCCTAGAGTTAATGTAGCCTTGTATCCTCCTGGAAAAGCCAATTTCTTAAATTTTCTTCTAGATATTACAAAATCCTTTTGAAAAGGTATGTTTTTTAGTCTTCATAATAACATTTTCCTCTATTTTGCAGTATTTCTTCATACTCACCATGTTAGCTTCTGCTTCCTCCCTGCACTGTACTCTTCTCAGATATACAGCTGGTCCAGGCTGATATCAACAACCTGCACATATAGATGTATGTGTACACACACACACATAGAAAATCTGCTCTTTCCCTGTCTCTTTTCTAAACCACTGTATATTTTACATGTGGAGGCTATATTACCATGCTCCCCACACACCCCCATCTCCTTTTCTGGCAACGTAGGTTCTAACTATACATAAATAGAGAGGTCATCACAACAATGTGAATATATTTCTTAGCACTACTGAGCTGTGCACTTGAAAAATAGTTAAGATGGTAACTTTTATTTTATGTGTTTTTTACTGTAATAAAATAAGAGATTTTTTAAAAATGAGAGTGTTTGTGTTCCTTCTTGGGAATAAGAGAAAAGAAAAAGGGAGAGGACGACATATTGATTACCCCAAAAAGCAGCAGACAAGTGGTAGAAGGGTACCTTCCCAAGTTTTTCTTTCACACAAAGCTAGCTTTTGTGAACCAAGTGGCATACCATAGAATGTGAGGAAGAAGACAAGGGCTTCCTAAGTGCTCTCAGTTGAGCATAATAAAGGTAAGCAACTAATTGTGTCTTCAGTCTAAAACCTGAAGACCTTGTAGCTAATAAAAATTCCCTTAGGTTTCAGCAATAAATTGATTGCCATTGTTTTCAGTGTGGATGAAAATTTTCAGCTTTTTCTGACCTTCATAGATATATTTGTAGGAAGACACAACAGAACAGAATCAAGGTGCTGTACATGAGAAGCCCCATTTAAAAGAAAATTCATTAAATGAGTAAATTTTAAAGCAACTTTTTATTTGTGTTTAAAGGTTTTCAGCTAAGGAAAAGAAAAATTCAGTGTAATGCCAAGTTCTCAAAAAATTTAGGAACTGACTAGAAAAAGAGCAAGAGAAGCTATGAACTATCAAGATGGAAAATGAGACGTTCTCAGTATATTCAAACTATTTAAATAAAACAGTCTAATAACATGGGAAAGGAGATATTACAAAGAGCCATCCTGGTTAGCTGGTTGAAAAAGGATTTTTATTTAAGAGAATAACTCTTCAATACTGGCCAAATCAAAGGTAGATTGGCTGGAGAGCCAGCATTCTGTTATGGCTTCTAGCTGTGCCATGACACTAAGAAGGGAAAACTAAGACATCCACTCTCTGGAATCATCAATCTGTGTATAAAGCCTATGGATTCTAGAAAAAGATAATCACTAATTTTGCAAATATTTACTATATACAGAACCAGGTCTAGATCTTAAATGAGCAAAATAGTAGCTGTTTCTATGGCGTGTAACAGAATTTCTGTGTTCCTTTGCAGTACTCAAGGGCCTTCCTCTCTGCTCCCTTTCCTTCCACCTAAAAGGCCTATGCTCCCAACCCTACCAGTGAACACCTATGAGTTTCTCATGCTAACCAGCTGCTACCTTCAGAGGTAGGAGAAGGAATCTCATCAAAAGGAAAATGGCAGTAGAAGGAGGCATTTCATTTTCTTTTATTTTATTTAACATAGTTTCGCTGGGCTCCTACAATATGAAACCCCCACGCAGGTGCTGTGAAATATGCAGAGATGAACAAGGTACAATTATAGGGAGATTTAATGGATTGGGAGCCTCAATTTAGCCCAAGAGTCTATGAGAGGAAACAACGAAAGGAGTCAGTTGATGGTGGACAAATCGGCAGGAGGAGGTCTCAAGATCCAGCCAACTGTGTCTCATCACTTTCAAATCCTGGTTCAGCAGTGAGGAAACTTAATCTGGTCTACTGACTGAAGAAGAGGCTAGACACAGAGGGGTTGCTCTTAAATTCCATTCCAGCTGCTCCAAACATCTAGAGCAAAGCTTGAGAGCACTAGAAATGCCTAATCCTGGATAATTAACACTTGGAAAGGGGAAGTCCTAACATAAGGGAAATGCAACCACTTAACAGTTTTATAAGAGCACAGATCTGCTTACCACACTCATCCCTAAGTCTTCAATACAACAAAATACAACAAAGTCCTTGCAGTGATGGAAAATTACATGAATGGTCTTAGGGAAAAGTATATACTACTGTCCATTGCCTGATACATTGATTCATTTACTCTTTCACAATATTTATTGAAGTCTTTTATATGCCAATCACTATTTTAAATAAAAACAGGGTATATGTAAGATGGTATACAAGTATACAACCTAGAGAGGCCCAAACCCAGGACACCAAAAACATCTTCCAAATGCTTTGCAAGCCATGTGTCCCACTCTTATAAGGACGCATCTAAGCTGAAACAATGATTTTGACATATTTGATCTTTGACCTTTGGCTTTCTTCTACTGCCAGTGACATTAAAGGTTCTTCAAGATATTCACTTGAGACTACCTGCGTTATTAGAAACCATTACAGTCAGAAAATTAGAATTCATTAACAGGCAGATAATGTGCTTGTTACTATGATATATGAGACTATCTTTATCCTGCAGTGCAACATATCTGCCTCATCAGTCCTGGAACAGGACAATCTTTCATCTGGATGAAATGGCCTTGAAAGCTTCATCATTGCAGTGCAGCAAGAAGCTACTAAAATGGTTCTTCTTAGCCTCTTTCTGCTGATTTAAAAAAAAAAAAAAGACTGCACCACCTCCCAAGGGCTTCATGTGGTTGCTATAGCAACAGTACATCTGAGTCAGAACTATTAACAATCACCATGGCAACAAGTGTCTCACTTGCCATTTCCAGAAACTCATTGCGTTTGGACTAGAATCATCACACCAAGTAAAAAGGGGTGGGGTATTCCTCTCACTGGGAAAAAGGATACTTTTTTCAAATAACTTATTCAAAACATGTTTTAAATAAAATAAAAGGAATTATAAGGGAATCATGTTGTCATAAACTGATTATACTTTTTTCTAAAATAACTATAGTTTAATAGAAATGATTAAAATGTTAATAATTGATATGGTAGATTCATTTTTCCCAATAAAATCCAGTAAAATCTTTGTTATGTAAAAGTTCCTTCTTATTTTGTAAATTCCAATAACTGTTTTATTTCTCTTGCCCAGCTCTTTTTGTCTCTGCTAATTTCCCTTCCTTCACACTGTCACACACCCTCTTGAATATTTAGCAGAGCATAATTCTTTAGAGGTTTGTGGATCACACTTGTCAAGTTAGAAGCAGCAGAAAGGGCACACATTTCTGGACCTGAACCAGTAATGGAGTGTGTGGTGCACTGTGGAAAGTGGTCAGGGTGGAGCTGCAGGCCCATCCTATTTCTCTTTTCTTAAAACACAAGATGGTAAGAACAAGTACATTGTCATCCAGTGTGTGGCTTCCACAAATGACTGAATTCCAAAGCAGAGTCAACACACTGCCTCTCCAGTCTCTGAGACCTGCTGGGTCATCTTTGCTCTGGTGTCACCCCCCCCCCAAATGTCCCAGGGCACCCTTTCACCTCCTGATCGTGGTGCCCTCATCATACTATATCCTGTCATAAAACGACATTTTCTTGGGATTTTTGTCCCGAGTCTCAGTTGCTAGGGCAAGATAAGGTTGACTAGTAGGTTTCAAAACAGATATTCATGAGTACTGATAAAAAAAATTTAAAAACAAAACAAATTTCCCTAAACCAAAAGCCAAATTACATCAAACTTTAAATTGATCTTTTTCTTTTGCAAGTATCTTGTTTAGTTGAAAACAAGCATCCCGTGTTCTGATGTGCACTTTCTTACCTCAGAACTCATGCCCTAAAGAATGAAGCCAGGCTCCAGAGCAAATTTGAGTACAGAGAATACAATTATACCAGTGACGGGAGAAAGGAAATGGAGGTGGCCCTTCCTTTCACTGTGAATCCTAGGTTATTTTATTCTTCAATCCCACTATTTAGAATAGGGTTTGGAGGAGGCGAGAGGCAGGTAAAATTAGAGTCTCACTAAACCAATGTGATAGCAAATCCTCAGAGAGACTCTCCAGCCTATTGTTGAGAGGTTAGAAGGACTCCAAGGTCAGGATGACATTAGACTGAAAGCTGAAGGCTATCCTTGTAGCCCAGGGTAAACAATCATTCAGAAGAAAAAAAAAAAAGTTGTGTTTTATAAAGAACCTGACTCTGAATGAGGCTCCCCCATTGCTGCCCTGACCCTGGATAACCCAAGAAAATACTAATTAAACCTTTTCCAGAAAATGTAAGTGATATTGGAACACTCACCTTTGCAAAGTTTTCTCTGAAATTCTATAATTTGTATACAGGCTGCTTAATTATTGACTTTTCAATATTTTTCTTTTTTTCAAATCAATTTGTAATTTTTTATTTTGAAATAATTATACACCCACAGAAGTTGCAAAAAATACTACAGAGAGGTTCCATGTACCCACCACCCAGCTTCCCCCATTGGTGACATCTTCCATAACTGCAGTGCATTGTCAAAACCAGAAAATTAATTAGCATGATACAATTAACTTGACTACAGATTTTTCACCAGAAGTGTGATTGCTGGGTCATATGATAACTCTATGTTTATTTATTTTTTTGTATATTTTATTGAGTATGCTATTATAGTTATCCCATTTTTCCCCCATTTATCCCCTCCACCCTGCACCCCATCCCATCATCCCCACACCTCTTAGTCCATGTCCATGGGTTGCACACACCAGATCTTTGGCTTCTTAATTTCCCACACTACTCCCAGCCTCCCCCAGTCCACTATTTATTTTTGTCAACATTTTCACAACACCACTTTCCCCAGCCCCCACCCACTCCCACCTCCCACCTTCAATCCTTCCTCCATTTGGCTTTGCTGATGGGTCCTTTATGCATGTTCCTTGATAACCCTTCCCCTCCCTTTCCCCTGTCATCCCCCTCCCCACTCCCTTCTGGTTATTGTCAGTTTGGTTTTTTATTTCAGTGTTGCCAGTTATATTTTGCTTGCTTGTTTATTTTGTTGATTAGGTTCCACCTGTAGGTGAGATCATATGGTATTTGTCTTTCACCACCTGGCTTATTTCACTTAGCATAATGTTCTCCAGTTCCATCCATTCTGTTGTGAAGGGTAGAAGCTCCTTCTTCCTTTCTGCTGCATAGTATTCCATTGCGTAAATGTATCATAGTTTTTTGATCCACTCATTTACTGTTGGGCACTTAGGTTGCTTCCAGCACTTGGCTATTGTAAATTATGCTGCTATGAATGTTGGGATGCATAGATTGTTTTGAATTGGTGTTTCAGGATTCTTAGAGTATAATCCCAGCAATGGAATTGCTGGGTCAAAAGGCAGATCCATTTTTAGTTTTTTGAGGAAATTCCAAACTGTTTTTCACAGTAGCTGCACCAGTCTGCATTCCCACCAACAGAGTACTAGGGTTCCCTTTTCTCCACATCCTCGCCAGCATTTGTTTCTTGATTTGTTTATGATGGTCATTATGACTGGTGTGAAGTGGTATGTCATTGTGGTTTTAATTTGCATCTCTCTGATGGCTAGTTATGCTGAGCATCCTTTTATATATCTCTGGGCCCTGCGTATGTACTCCTTAGAGAAGTGTCTGTTCAGGTCCTTTGCCCATTTTTTAATTGGATTGTTTGTCTTCCTAGAGTAGAGTCGTGTGAGTTCTTTATACATTTTGGAGATCAAACCCTTGTCTGAGGTATCATTGGCAAATGTATTTTCCCATATGGTTGGTTCCCTTTTCATTTTCCTGATGTTTTCTTTAGCTTTGCAGAAGCTTCTTATTTTGATGAAGTCCCATTTGTTTACTCTTTCCTTTATGTCCCTTGCTCTAGGGGACATATCAGTGAAAATACTGCTGAGTGGAATATCTGAGATTTTCCTGCCTATGTTCTCCTCTAGGACTTTTATGGTGTCATGACTTATATTTAAGTCTTTTATCCATCTTGAGTTTATTTTTGTGTGTGGTGTAAGTTGGTGGTCAAATTTCATTTTTTTGCATGTACCAGTCCAGCTCTCCCAGTACCATTTGTTGGAGAAGCTATTTTAACTCTATTTTATGCTTCTGCCTCCTTTGTCAAATATTAATTGACTATAGACACCTGGTTTTATGTCTGGACTCTCTGTTCTGTTCCATTGATCTATGTGTCTGTTCTTATGCCAGTACCAGACTGTTTTGATTACAGTGGTCTTATAATATAGTTTGATGTCAGGCATTGTAATCCCTCCTGCTTTGTTCTTCTTTCTCAAAATTGCTGCAGCCATTCATGGTTGTTTATGATTCCATATAAATTGTTGAAACGTTTCTTCTATATCTGTGAAATATGTCATTGGTAATTTAATAGGGATTGCATTGAATCTATAAGTTGCTTTGGAGAGTATGGACATTTTGATCAATATTTTTCATGTTCTCAATAAAATCAATGCCTCTTTAGGAAAGAAATCCATCTTGTGATGTGGTGTAGATAGTCAAGTTAAGGGTTCACCTACGTAGTAGCCAGTGTAAGGGGCTTCAGCTGGGAGACTCCTCCTCTGACTGGCATTTACAATTGCTGTTTGTGTACCAAACTGTAAGTAAATTACAGAAGCACTCGCTTTGGATTCAAATCCCCATTCCTCACTATACTAGTTGTAAAACAATGAGTAGTACATGACATGATCATACTGACCACATTTTTTCACATCTTTGAGATAGAGCTAATGATGATACCTAGTTGATCAAATTCGTCAATGATTAAATTAACTGATATACAAAAAGCACCCAGTACGTGCCTTGTATTTAATAAATACTATTACATGATAGTTCAGTTCTATATACTCATTGCTTCGTACTCAGATAGATACAAAAGATTTTTGCCTTAAAAATTGTTCATTAATTTTATTAATTCATTTCTTCACTCATTCATCAAACAATTGATTTCAGAGAGGCAGAGACAAGATGTCATAATTTACTAAAGTAAAAAGGGTAGTTGCGGGGGAAAGCATTGCAAATGATATTTCAGTTTCAGAGTTAAACAAGAAATTCCTCCCAACCAGGTGAAGTAGTCATGCATTTATCTTAGTGGACTGCCCTCCTTCTCTAACACAATTTTTAATAGGTTAATGTAGCCACAGAATTTTGTACTTCGTTTGTGTTCCAAAACTGCCATTATTATTGCTTAGTGTAAAGTGTGTGTTTCTCTTGGCTATCAAAATAAAAGTTCCCTATAGACTGAAACTTGGCAAACATAATTTGATTAAGTTGTGCTATTTTTATTTTACACTCAGAGGGAAGCAACATGTACTAGTGAATCACTGTTTCGAAGTCAGAAAATTAGACTTCCATTCCAAATATTCCATTGAGGAGTATTTGGGAAGTTCCTCACTTTCTCTCCATTTGAAAAAAATGGAGAATAGTTTCTTCCTACTGCATTTTATTATAATGAAGTTTAGTAGAAGTATTAAATGTTATAATGAATCCTAATCCTTTCACATGCTGTCTCAGAATGGAAACCTGTAACACTGGTTCTACTGATTTCTTTCTTTCTTTTTTTTTAGTTTTAAAATAAGGCAGGCAATTCCTCACTCTTTATTCTTTTTTAAATATATTTTTAATTGTTATTCTATTACAGTCACCCCAATTTTTCCCAATTTGCCCTCCTCTGCCCAGCCTACCCCCCATGCCCACAGTCAATTCCCACACTGTTGTCCTTGTCCATGGGTCATTCACTCATGTTCTTTAACTAGACTCTTCCCTTTCTTTCCATTGTTATACCCCACCCCCTCCTCTCTGGTCACTTCCAGTCTGTTCCATGTTTCCATGCCTCTGGTTCTATTTTGTCTCAATTTATTTTGTTCATTAGATTTCTCTTATAGGTGAGATCATATGGTATTTGTCTTTCACCAACTGGCTTACTTCACTTAGCAGAATATTCTCCAGTTCCGTCCATGCTGTTGCAAAAGGTAGGAGTTCTTTCTTTCTGCTGCATAGTATTCCATTATGCAAATGTACCACAGTTTTCTGATCCACTCATCTATTGATGGGCACACTTAGGCCGTTTCCAGCACTTGGCTATAGTAAATAACACTGCTATGATCATAGGGGTGCATAGGTTCTTTTGAATTTGTGATTCGAGATTCTTAGGGTATATTCTAAGCAGCAGAATCACTGGGTCAAAAGGCAGTTCCATTTTTAGTTTTTTGAAGAAATTCCATACTGTTTTCCACAGTGGCTGCCCCAGTCTGCATTCCCATCAATGGTGCACTAGGGTTCCCTTTTCTCTACATCCTCACCAGCACTCGTTGTTTGTAGATTTATTAATGATGACCTTTCTGACCAGTATGAGGTGATACCTTATTGTGGTTTAATTTGTATCTCTCGGATGGCCAGTGATGTTGAGCACCTTTTCATATACCTATGGGCCATTCATATGTCCTCCTTGAAAAAGTGTCTACTCATGTCCTTTGCCCATTTTTTAATTGGATTGTTTGCCTTCCTGGTATTGAGTCATATGAGTTCTTTATATATTTTGGAGATCAAATCCTCGTCCAATGTATCATTGACAAATATGTTCTCTCATATGGCCTGTTCCCTTTTCATTTTGATGATGGCTTCTTTAGCCGTGCAGAAGCTTTTTAATTTGATGTAGTCCCATTTGTTTATTCTTCCTTGGCTTCCCTTGCCCTGGGAGATACATCAGCAAAAATATTGCTACATGGGACATCTGAAATTTTGCTGCATATGTTTTCTACTAGGACTTTTATGGCATCACAACTTATATTTAAATCTTGTATCCAATTTCATTTTATTCTGATGTATGGTGTAAGTTGGTGGTCTAGTTTCATTTTTTTGCATGTGCCAGCTTTTTGAAGAATTATACTGGTTTTTAATACAATCTTGATCATATCTTTCCCAAGTCAAATATAACAGATTGTCAGAAATGCTTTAGATATCATCAAGGGCAGATGAATCTATTGGGATTTTACTTAAAATTGCATTTACAGATTAATTTGGAGAAACTAACATCTTATCAAATTGAGTGTACTCAATAAGCCTAATATACTTCATTCATTTAGTATTTCTCTTCATGTCTCTTTTCATACTAAATAAATGTAATTAAATATAATCAATACATCCTGATTTAATCATATTCAAATAACAGCAAGGGTCAGAGGTTAAACATTCTAGCAAGTAGCCCATTCTAAAGGAATTCAGACATATTTGGCCATAATCAAAGAACAAGATGGTACAGAGAGATGCTCATCTTCTGAGCTCTGCTTCAAATATTTCACTTGCATTTGTGCATTGCTATTGACTTTTCACAAATTTGTGCTTTGCAACAATTTACAACATTAGGAAATAAATTGCTTTGAGATACAATATGTCTTCTATTTCTGCTTTCAAGGAAGCTCATGGAACATAGCAAACATAAGATTTTATTTGCCACACCCTTACACACACATCATACACACACACACACACACACACACACACACACCCCTAAGGCTAAAATTTCTTAGTTACCACCATCCTAAGTCATCTTCCATTGAAATCATCCTAGGCAAAATCAGTTGCAAAACTGACCTGACAAAGCAGTGACGCTGTCCAGGCCTAGCCTGGGCTGGGTAATCCTGCGAAATCAGTTGGCAGCTGAAAGTCAGCAGTAATTCCCAACGAACAGAATTCCGCTTTTCTCCTCAAAGTCTTTCCTGATCTCTCCCGTTTGAAGATTTATCTTTTTTCTCAAAAAATTTTCAAGTCTATTTACCTGGCAACCTCTTCAAAAAGGTTACTTGTTCTCTATGGGCAGAAAATGTACCTTATATTTGCTTTCCTTATAACAGCTAAGATAAATGACTTCTATTGTCTTGTTAACAAATATTTTGATTTTAGGTTCTCCAAGGACAAAAAATTAATAAAATACTCCCTGACCACTGCTGAGATATAGACAAGGGTAACTATGCTCTCAGGGCACAGTGGGTACAGTTTCCTTTGCAACAAAACCTACTAAATATGAACAGTGTTTGAGGTGTACATTGACCCAAGATCACTCTAGTAATTTTATCTTATATATATGGGTCTTATCAGGGCCAAAAGGCACAGCAGCTCAATTTCATTCTAATCAATCAAGATATGACAAGATGAAGTAGATAAAGGCCTAGAACATGCGAAGAAACACCATTTTGACGCATTAAGATTGTCCCTGTGATTTAGACAATACAAATGTTGTAATTCTATGTTTAAATAGACTCTGTTACTATCAAAGATCCACCCCAGTTTTGGTGACCCCTCTGACCCTCTGCTCTTATAAGCAGATTTAAGGTTTTAAAAAAAACTACTACTTAGGGCTCTTTGCTTGCTAGCAACAGAAACCACTCTGGTTAATTTGAGCAAGTATTATTGGAAAGCTACTGGGCAACGCCTATGATCAAAAACAAGACTAAAGGTCCCAACAGTCAAGGACCAGGTAGTTTCCAAAGTTTTAAGCAGATCTCAGTAAATCCTCTTCTGCTAGAATGAGCGGACTCTTTCTTTCTAAGAGGGAGTGATTAGCCAAGGTTAGGGCACAGGCTCACTACTTGGCCGACCTAGAAAGAGATTCTGGCAGAAGGAGCCTCCAAGGAAACCCATGTTTCCATAGAGATAGGAACGATGTGCAGATCACCAACACGCGAAGATTCCACTCAATGTGGGGAGAAAGAATTGACCCCTTCTCACCTCCCCCAAAAATCAAGAAGGTTTAAACAATGGAAAAGTGTCTCCAAAACAATAAACATCTGCTATAAGCATCACCCCCTTTTCTTCTGCTGTAGAGGCGCAATTAGACCTATTTCTCTGTTAGCTGTTTAGAACCTTGCTGATGAGCTTGTCTCTCATTAGTTAACCTAACTTTCCCAGTCTATTATATTCACATAAGCTTCTAAAATAAAAATTCTGCCTAATCTTCTGACTTGTGTATCACAGCATATAACCCAAGTGCTTAGGTTAGTAACACTTTGCAGCATGGATACTATCCCCGCCTGACTTGCTTGAAAGAAGATAAACAAAATGATATTGACAACTTTTAATGTTTTGCCAAGCTTAACAAAGGAAGAAAAAATTTATAATACTAACATACAATTGGATTGAAATAAGCAACTAAAGCACTGCACTGGTTGTGCAAGGTTCATAATGTCTAAACTCCCACCAAACTGCTATCATCTCTCCATGTGTCTCCTGGTCATTGGGAGCCAAGTTTAGGATTTACCAAAATCAGGGTAAAGCCTCTTCTGCTCATAATACCTGTAAATGAGCAAATGACGAGCATGACCTGCTGTTCACCAAAACAGCACGTTTAGTAGCTGTTATCCAAAAAGCATGCTAGAGAGCCAAGACAGGACTTGCATTTATACAACCCTTCAAAAGAAGGATTTTTCATGTCCATGTTCTGCTTTCTCTCCAATATTTGCACATTATCATATGACAGCATAATGTATATTTACTCTGATTACTCGGTCATTTTCACTTCCCAGCTATTTGGCCAATAATTGCTATTCACTGTGTTTCCTAAATGCTAAATGAGCAACACACTGATGCTGAAGAAAAATGTATGTGCCATTTTAGTGCTGTGCCAGGAAAAGAAGCCGGGATCACAGGGGTACCAACTGCAAAGCCTTACTCTGTAGCGATCAAACCTTAGATACTCATTTTTTCATTCAACATTTCAGAAGTTATGTCTACAGTTTTATATTTAGAGTAATAGAAATAATGATTTTTGTGATTCATTTATCCTGTTGGTTAGCAAACTCAGTCCAAAATATCCTAGATTTTCTATGTTTTAATTGATTCTTTACAGTTTGAATACACAAAGCAAAAAATTGCCAACTCTTTCTTCTATTCTGTAAATTTATAGGCCAAAAGTTTAGTTATCTTTCATGCTGGTTTTAAATGACTTCAGATGTCTGTACCAGCTATAGGAACACATGGTTACCCTTTCAGATGTGGCATTTCCTGCCCAGTAAAAACCCTTTGAAAATGTATTTCTCCTAAACTCCAATTTTAGATGCATCCTCTCTGCAACCTTCCAGGCCTAGGCAAGAAAAAGAAGATTAAAGCTGAGGACATCAGGCCTGTCTTTGTTTCCTGAGATTTGGGGCGAAGGCATGACTTAATGAGCTTCACCTACTTCTGGTTTCAGGAGAGCATATGTTTCAGACATAAGTTTGCAGAGCTGTAGAATAAAGAAATCAGACACTAAGAAGTTGAAGCAGAAGCCTTTCATAGACAAAGCTCCATGCTCGCCTGGTTGGCTATAGTGTCACTTTCCTGGTAAGATACAGAGTGCTACACTAACAAGGGACCAGAGTGTAAAGCCAGGAAGGACAAAGGGGGCACAGGCAGGTTTGGTATTCTGCAGGTCTGTTCAAGGTAAGCTACAGAATGGAGAATTGTTCCCAGCGCTTGCTCCATGGGTTTGCAACTTAAATTAGGCAGACATTGCTGAGAGGTATAACTACCAGCGAAACCAACGGAAAAGCTTGGGAGTTTCTGATAATGTAGAGATGCCTGGGTAGCAAAGAAAACTCAACCTACTTATTGTTAAGCCTCAGAGAAAACAAGAGACAACATAAAATTGTTTTAAAAGACTGTAATAACTTCAAGAATAAATGGATCATACATGCAGGTTGAAAAGTTAAAAACAAAATGTGGCACTAACAATGACAATAACTATGAAAGGTGTGCCACACACTGTCTGTTCTGACTTTTTAATTTCGCCCTTGCTTCTACCTCTAATTTTATTGTTTCCACAGAATTGTCTTACTTTGACATACAGGCCACAATTACAAAACAGCTCTCTACCATCATTCACTCTCTTGGAGGCTCCACATATTTCTGATGGGACTGGTTTAACCCTTTGTCTTTGTTGGTGGTGATTAATTTGTTAAAGGTGCTACTAGTGTGATGGGTAGTTTGTATGACATTTCACAAAAAGATAACTGGGTTTGAGTAAGAACATTTTATTTCCATTTCCTTTTTACAAAATAAGTGAGATGAAATCTCACAGGGCCTTGGCATCTCTATTTGCAGAATAAAATCTACCATGCCTAATTTATAGGATTATTTTAGGAATCAAAAGACATGAACATAAAATATGCTGTATACATTGAGAAGTATAGAACCAACAAACTTGATTTTTTGTAATATAATGTTTTCCTGATTTTAGAAAATTTGGAAAATGAAGGAATGCAAACATGGACAAAGTCCTTTCTCAGAGCTACAGCTTTAAGTCATAGCTAAAATGTCTCATTCCTCACTTTTGGGGCAGCTCCCCTCCTTCAGTAAGGTGACAATATCTCTCACATTCATGTCTCAGTCACCGATTCTCTGAATCCAGAAAATACAAGGAAAATGTGAATTCTCTGTATATACTGCTACCCAGATCCTTTAAGGAGAACATCTTCCAAGGCGGAATGTACGATATTCATCTACACACACATGCACCTGCAAATACTTCCTATTTTGATGTTCAACTAATTTCTGGATGCTCTCTCACAATGCTGGGAAATTGTGGTGTCAATCAAGACACCACAAAACCAGCTTTCTACAGTAGACAGAAGAATACCTTACATTTGTGGTAGGCACAACCCTGGTGATTGGTGGGAACCTTCAGGTTTTCTCTGCTCTGGATCTGCCATCATTTCGTTGGTTTGCTGATTTGTGTGTTTGTTTTTCTCAATTGAGTTCCATCTGTGTGATAGGTAGTAGAGTATTTCCAGATATAAACATTAAAGTATGTATCAGTCTTGGTGTGGGGTTGAGCAATGTTTTCATCCTTTCCTCTATGCTCTTAAGTATTTTACCATTAATTAAGAGATATAATATTTTAACTAATTAACAAATATCTTGCATGTTGACCCAAGGATGTGTTTTATCCATTGGTTTTCACCCTTGCATCACTGGATACCACAGCATCTCTGTCCACGCACATCCTCTGTAATACCTGAAACTGCGTAGCTACAAGGTACTCTTAAGAGTGGAGGTCATAACAGGTGAGAGAGCTGAACAGACACTGGAAACTTAGAGCTGCGTATTGTTCTCTAATGCAGTACCCACCCTAACTGCTGGGTTCCCATTCTGGTGCTCTCTTACTCTAATGCCTGCTTTCTATTTGTATTTTATTGTCTGAAAATACAAGAAAGAGGAATTTTAAAAGAGTAGGAGCAGAGAAAAGTTAAGGTCTGATATTTATGTAGTAGGGAGGGTTGATGGAGGCAGGGAGCCAGCACAAGATGAGCCCTTGTGAGCACTTCTGTCTTCCCTTGAGTAGCAGAAAAGGTTCAATCACATTCATCAAAGAGTAAAGCGTTTTGGGCTGCCCCTTCAGAGCTCTTGGAAAGAGATGACTTCTTCTCTCTCATCCAGAGCAGTTTAATCTTTCCCACTTATCTATTAATTTACTACATCTGGTAGAGTTTTTCCACCTCTCCACCAGGGCTTCCTCTTAAAAAAACATTAACCATTCAGAGACATTTATTTATTTTTATTTTTCCTTCTCTGAAAAAGCTCTGAGAGGCTTAAAGAGCAGAAAGAGGGGACTATAGAGTTGATCTGCAAAAAATGTGAAGTTTTGTTTTCAGAACCCCTGGGTTCCTTCTCTGTATCATGTAGCTCTAAAAATGATTCTGAAATTAAACAGAATGAGTCACAGGAACAAAACAGGATCATTCAGCCCTGAGAGAAAGCATGAGTGTGAATCAGGTTCAATTCAATTCAACAAGTGTTGATTGACTGCCTACAGGGTTTTGTCAACCCCTTTTACCTGATATAAGCACATGTGAGTACTCATGTGTTATCACAGGGCTAGCAGGCTAAAAAGCAGAAAACCTACAGAGATTAAGGCTCTCTCACCTGTTGTACTTGGTTTTCTTTTATACCTGAATCTTAACTAACAGCTTATGAATTATAGAAAATTTGGGGGGGAAGTTTTTGCCTGTGGAGTATCTATTTCCCCTACCCTGGTAACAGGGTAACTGATTTTCTTTGGGAAATGACCCCTCCTACTTTCAATTCTTAAAACTCATTAAAATTGTTTCCATCACCAGAAACAGAAAGGCACGTGATACAAGCTAAGGTGACCAGAGCACGACATCCCCCAAGCTATAGTGGTTAGTCTCAGGAAAGGCACATGATATCAGAGCCAATCTAAGCTAGTCCTGAGACTATTTCCAGAGCCACCAAAAGAGAGATACTGCCTCTCAAAGGAAGTTCTTGAGAGCATAGATTAAGGAACTAAAGCTGCTGACAACCATATTACCATTAAAAGAAAGAGATGCCTGAGAAATGACCCAATCCAGAGATAAGCAGAACCAAGTACCAAAAGGAAGAATTCTGAAGCCACTGTTTGAGCTATTTGATCCCCTTTTCCCAAAAGCCATCCCCCTTGGTATTCGCAATTACTTAAACCAATAAGTTTCCCTGCTTCTTAACTCTGCTTGAACTGGATTTCTGTTCAGTAGCAATTCAAAGAATCCTGTCAAATTTATCTCTATATTTGAATTATCCCAAAGGATACAAATTTTCCTTCTATTAACCTTTGTTAATTAAAAAAAGATAATCTTTCAGAAATTATATTTATGATTTTTATATAAAATTTTGTAAGCATGTAATTTATCTTAATTTACCTTCCCATTGGGAGGAAACCCACAAGTGGAGACCAGCCTTCATTTGTTCATTTGGAGTAAAGGGAAGATTATACTTAAAATCCATTGATCAAGAACTTAAGTTCACAAGGAATGTGAATATTAGGGTTTGTTTATTTATTGGCACATCACCAATGGTTTTGTCAACCCCTTTTACCTGATAGAAGCACATGGGAGTACTCATCTCCCCCAACTATTTGTCGTAATTAGCTAACCAAACTCCAAAAGAAATCGGCAATTCTTCTTACTCGGTCTAAAAGACCCTGGGACAATACCAATCTCCTACTGCAATAGCATAAAGCTCACCATCTCAATAAATCCACTGTTTGTTACAGAATGTTTACTATCTGCCAGCCACCATGCCAAGAGCTTTGCCTGCTAAACATTTCACTGAAATCTCACGAGACCCAATTACGAATCCCATTTAAAATTAGAAAATGGAGGTTACTGCAAATTAAACAACTTGGCCAAAGTTCAGTAGAAATGGAGAGCTAGATTTGAAACTATGCTTGTATCCCAAGCCTGTGACCTCAGCTATATAATTCTCAGCCTACAGTCTTCACATCTTCCCATCCCTTGCTTAATAATGATAAGATTGCTTATCATTATGGTTACCAGATGAGCTCAGTAGATTCTCAAGCTAACTAACTCAATTCAATGTTATGAGGTCCCAGGCCCTCTCTGCCCACACTGCCCTCTTTTCTCACCTCAGTGCTAGGATTCACCAACTGCCCCAAACTTTGAGGATTTAATCCATGCCAAGGAGCAACTACCTAAGAAAGGTTGGCCTCAATGTGGGAAAAGGAAAGAGCCCATACGAGGAGTTCTCGAGTCCTTTGTAACTCACATGTCCTCTCACAAATTCATCATCTTCCTCTTTAAACCAACTCCTCCACTAAAGCAAGCACCAAATCTCAAGTTACTGGAACAGCTTTCTCAAATGAAGTGTCCAACCAGTTGCTAATATCTGTAAATTTTCCCTTCAGTGTTACTCCTGTGTGTTCGCTTTCTAGTCCTACTACGCACAGCCTGGATTGTATTACCTGCTCTCCTTGGGGTTATAAGTTCATTCCAACCATTTTCTCTGTCTCTGTTCTCTCCCTTCCTCATTTCTCTTAGAAAGCAACCTAAAAAATCCCCTTTTATCACTTTATTTAACAGTTCAAAACAACTTTATCTGCTTCCATTGTGTGATGAATGGGTTATTTAAAAAGTTTTAACATAGCTTTTAAGGACTTGTGTAAACTGGACTCTTGTCTACTTTTCTTTCCTTTTACATCCCTAAATTTTTATTCTAAAGTGCCCTGAGGGCTAGCCTCTGAACTCACTTGCTTTCTTAATCCTGTGATTCTGTTCACATTGCCTATGCTGTATGAGGTACATTTCCCCTTGTATATTTCATCCTTAAAGACCCCGATCGCACTTTTTTTTTGAAACTCCAACCAAAAATTACTCCTCTTGCTCTGAAAGCTTAAGGAGCTTTCTTATATCCCTACTTCTTGATACTTACCCATAATGCCTTGTACCGTGACTATGCAAGTGGGGATTTTATCTTCCATACCTAGTATTAAGCTTTTAAGAGCAGAACTCACAACTTACACATTTTTACCCTAATACAGCACGTGGCCCAGTACTTTGGATGTAAGAGATACTGCACAGATATGCTCATAAATGAATTATGTGAAATAAGTAAAATACTGTGTTAGTCAACACCCAAGATGGGCCCTAAGGATCCCTGCTTACTGATATTCATGCCCTTGTGTAATCCCCTCTTGCACTGAATAACTAATAAGATGTTATAGAAATAATAGACTGTTACTTTCAAGGTGAAGTCATAAACAATATTGTGAATATCAAAAGTGACCATACTGTAAACTATGGATTTGGGGTGATTATAATGTGTCAATACAGGTTCCTCAACTGTAACAAATGTACCACTCTGGTGAAGGATGTTAATAATGAATGAGGTAATGCATATGTAAGGGGAGGTATATGGGAAGTCTCTGTATTTTCCTTTCAATTTTGCTATGAACCTAAAATTGCTCTAAACAAAGTCTTTTTAAAAAGAAGGAGGTATTGTGGCTTTTACCTTGTTTATCACTTGCTCTTGGGAAAGGCAGCAACCATGTCATAAGGACACTCAGGCTATCCTATGGGTTGGTCATGTTGGAAAGCCAAAACCTCTTGCCAACAGCCAGCACCCACCTGTCTACTACATGAGTGAGCCAACTTGGTAGTGGATCTTCCAACCCCAGTCAAGTCGTCAGATGGCTACAGCCCCAGCCAACACCTCGACTACACTCTCCTGAGAGACCCAGAGACAGAATCACCTAACTACACTGCTCCAGAATTCCTGACTCATAGAAACTGTCTGAGATAATATATCTATTGCTTCTCCAGGTCCTATATTTTATGATAACTGATTATAAAGCAATACATAACTAATACACAAGCCCATGATGGTAGCTGTAAACATGAGCATAAGAAAGTCCAAAAGACTTCCACTGAGTTTGAGGAGAAGATGAACAGAAAAACAGGAAGTAATAAGAGAGAAGACTTCAAAAATTTGAATACTTCATGCAACATTTTTCTATTGCTAGAGACTATAAATGAAAGATTGTTTTCAGTATCCAGGTCTCTATACATGTTTCTGATCTGCAAGCCATAATCTCTAGGTATTTTTGCTATATTAATTATCAAGCATAGGATAAATATTGGCGGCTATCATTTGTTAAGCATCCCTATGTACAAAACTTGTTCTGAGATATTCCCAACAACCCTGGGGTAGAAGTACTTTCATTATCCCCATTTTACAGAGGAGGCTACTGGGGCACACGGAGTAGGTAACTTGCTCTAGGTGTCAGAGCTGGAAGCAGGCAGGGCTGTTTTTGCATTCATGCAGCCTGGAATGACAGCCCACACTCTGAATGACTATGCTATGTGAGAAATCATGTTTCCTTTAAAACGTGACAAGATATGCATTTCACAGAAATCATTTAAATGTATTAAAATTAAGTTTATTTAAAATTAGTGACTAAAATTAACCCATAGATTGCTTCACTTGGTTACAAGATGGTCTTTCTTTACTTCCTATGATACTTAAAATCCTGAAGTAAAAGCTGAGAGGCTGTCTCATTCTGAACACCCTCAAGAGATACTCTCAAAACCTTGAGTGTATTTATCTCCAGCCTAGTGAGATTTGAAGCGTCCTTTGATTCAAGTTGGATGCATCAAACAGTGATGTTTGAATCCAGGCTGCAATTGTTGATTTTTCAAATATAATTAAATTTGTTTTATTCTTTTGGTGAAGCCCAGAAGGAACATGATAAATAAAAAGTATAACTTAGGATATATTTTCCTTTAGTTTATTTTTAACAAATACTATTCAAAATCCTGAGGAAGATTTTTAAAAGTCTGTAAGACCCTCTCCTCAGGGAGTTTATACTCTACAAATTATACATTGATTATAATAGCTTTTCATTATAAATAGGATAAATTATATTGCAGGAATCTAATAATGTAGGCATACATTTTTTTCATATCCAACATGTCCAACAAACCTTCTATTGATTGGAGCATAGATCAGAGAATCAGAATAATAGATCTCTTCTCAATAGTCTCAAGACAAATTGAAAATAAATGTTAATAAATAAAATTTTTCAAATTTTATTAATCTCATTATTTATTTTTATATTTTTTCTTTATTTAAACCATTTTTCTTATCTTCAGTTACAGTTGACATGCAATGTTATATTCGTTTCAGGGTGTAAACCCCATTGATTAGACATTATATAGTGGTCATCCCTATAAACCTGTTCTGCTTCTTCATTTATTTTGTTTCCTAGATTCAGTCATTGATATATATATATTTATTGCAACTTTATTGTTCATTTTTTTAATCTTTTTTCTTCTTCTTCTTAAAGAAGACCCTTCAATATTTTATACAATACTGATTTGGTGGTGATGAACTTTTTCTTGTCTGGAAAGCTCTTTGTATGTCCTTTGATCCTAAATGATACTTGTTCTTTATTTTTAAATGCAAGATAAATATATAAGATAAATACATGCTTATTAAAAGTAGTGAAAAGAGGCAAAAACACATGTACAGTTACCTGTTCCTTCACTATTCCTCCATCTCTGCTCTCCTAAACTAACTAGTTTATGTCTCTTTCCATATCTTGCCCGTGCCCACACAAATAGCTGGAGACAGAGGTATACATATAGAGAGTGTTTTGTGGCAGCTGTCATTATTTTATAAAAATGGGATCTCAAACATTATATATTACCCTTCAGTGAGTATTGTTCCTTAACAGTATATTATTGACATTCCATCAGGTGAAAGATAAAAGGCAGTTCATTCCTGGTAAAAGCTGCATAATGGTCCAAAACATACACATTAGTTTATTCTACCATTCATCTATTCAAGGACATTCACTCTTTTATAGAAACTTTGCCATGACAAATAGCACCACAGTTAAATATTCCTCTATATATGACCCACGTTTTGTTTTTATTTCTGTAAGATGAATCTCTATGAAGAATGGAGGAGCGTCTCTGGATCATAAATAGGTATTCTTAAATTTTAATAGAAATTTCTAGATTATTTTTCATGGCAAGGTTATAGCACTTCATATTGTCAGGTGGCAAAGCAATCTATGCTGTTACCTTGCCAACACAAGCTCTTAGAACTTTGTAGTTTTTGCTAATCTAATTAGAAAATATCTTCTTGGTGCTTTGAATTTTATTTCCCTTTTAATATGGTTAAACCATGTTAACAAATGGGTACAGAATACTTCAGTTGTTCTGCTTTGTGGTTATTTATTTCTCTTGTCCATTTACCATTCTATTAGATCTCTTTTTTTAAATCAATATTTAGAATCAAGTTGTTTTAGCTTTTTGTCTATATTTTGGGTCAAAAATAATTTTTTCTAGTTCATCCTTCATTGTTAAAAATTTTATTTATGGAGTATATTGGATCAAAATATTTTTATTTTAATGTAGTCTCTGTCAGTCTATTCCATGTTCCCAAGCCTCTGGTCCTATTTTTCTCATTAGTTTATTTTGTTCATTGGATTCCTTTTATAAGTGAAATCATATGGTATTTGTCTTTCACCAATTGGCTTCATTCACTTAGTATAATATTCTCCAGTTTCATCCATGCTGTTGCAAAAGGTAGGAGCTCCTTCTGTCTTTCTACTGCATAGTATTCCATTATGTAAATGTACCACAGTTTTCTGATCCACTCATTTACTGATGGGCACTTAGGCTGTTTCCAGCACTTGGCTATTGTAAATAGTGCTGCTATGAACATTGGGCTGCAGAAGTTCCTTCGAATTGGTGTTTTGGGTTTCTTAGGGTATATTCCCAGCAGTGCAATTGCTAGGTCAAAAGGCACTTCCATTTTTAGTCTTTTGAGGGAATTCCATACTATTTTCCACAGTGGCTTCACCAGTCTGCCTACCTATCAACTGTGCACTAGGGTTCCCTTTCTCCACATCTTGTCAGCACTAGTTGTTTGATGATTTATTAATGATAGCCATTTGGACATGTATTAGTTGATATCTCATTGTGGTTTTAATTTGTATCTCTCTAACAGCTAGTGATGTTGAGCATCTTTTCATATATCTATGGGCCATCTATATGTCTTCCTTGGAGAAGTGTCTATTCAGGTCCTTTGCTGATTTTTTAATTGGATTGTTTGTCTTCCTGATGTTGAGTCATATGAGTTCTTTATATATTTGGGGGGTTAACCATTGTCTGATATATCATTGGCAAATATATTCTCCCAAATGGTTGGTTCCCTTCTCATTTCGATGATGGATTCTTTAACCATGCAGAAGCTTTTTAATTTGATATAGTCCCATTTGTTTATTTTTTCCTTTATTTCCCTTGCCCTAGGATCATTGGCAAAAATATTGTTATGTAGGATATCTGAAATTTTACTGCTTATGTTTTCCACTAAGACTTTTATGGTATCACAGCCTGTATGTAAGTCATTTATCCATTTTCAGGTTACTGTGTAAGTTAGTAGTCTAGTTTCATTTTTTTGCATGTACCAGTGCAGTTCTCCCAACACCATTTATTGAAGAGACTCTTTTGGCTCCATTGTATGCTCATGCCTCCTTTGTCAAATATTAAGTGACACAGAGACATAGGTTTATTTCTGGGCTCTCTATTCTGTTCTATTGATCTATGTGTGTGTTCTTGTGCCTGTACCAGCCTGTTTTGAACACAGTGGACTTGTAGTATAGTTTTATATCAGCTATTATGATCCCTCCAATTTTATTATTCTTTCTCAAGATTGCTGAGTCTATACATGGTCTTATTTGGTTCCATACAAATTTTTGGAGTATTTGTTCCAAGTCAGTGAAATGTGCTTTTTAATAGGGATTGCATTGAATCAATAGATTGCTTTGGGTAGTATGGACATTTTAATGATGTTAAGTCTTCCAATCCATGCACAGGGTACATGCCTATATTTGTATCTTACTAGATTTCTTTCTTCAGTGTTCTGTGGTTTTCTGAGTATGGGTCTTTCACTTCCTTGGTTAAATTTATTCCTAGATACTTTATTTTTCTTATTGCTATAGTAAGTGGGATTTTTTGCTAGTTTTTCTGATAGTTCATTGTTGGTGTACAAAAATACCATCAATTTCTGAATATTGACTTAGTATCACACTACTTTGCCAAATTCAGTTATTAAGCAGAGTAGTTTTTTGGTGGAGACTATAGGATTTTCTATGTATGCTATCATGTCTTCTGCAAATAATGATAGTTTTAATTCCTCCTTCCAATTTGGATGCCTTTTTTTCTTTTTCTTGTTTGATCACTTTGGCTAGAACTTCCAGTACTATGTTGAGTAAGAGTGGTGAGAACAGACACACTTATCTTATTGGTGATCTTAAGGGAAAAGCTCTTAGTTATTGCCCATTGAGTATAATTTTGGCTGTAGGTTTCTCCTATATGGCCTTTATTATGTTGCTCCCTCTATTCCCACTTTGCTGAATGTTTTTCTCATAAATAGGTGCTGGCTTTTATCAAATGCTTTTTTAGCATTTATTGATATGATCATGTGGTTCTTGTCCTTCATTTTGTTTACATGGTGTATTATGTTTATTGATTTGTGAATATTGTACCATCCTTGCATCCCTGGGATAAATCCCACTTGGCCATGGTGTATGGTCTTTTTAATGCAGTGCTGGATGCAGTTTGCCAATATTTTGTTGAGGATTTTCACATCTATTTTCATCATAGATATTGGCCTGTAATCTTCTTTCTTTGTTGTATCTTTACCTGGTTTTGGAATTAGGGTAATACTGACCTTGTAAAAAGAGTTTGGGATTCTTCTCTCTTCTTGAGTTTATTGGAATAAACAAGAATAGGAGTTAGTTCTTCTTTGAATGTTAGGTAAAATTTGCCTCTGAAGCCATCCAGTCCAGGGCTTTTGAGTGCTGGGAGTTTTCTGATTACTGCTTTGACTTCACTAGTTATTATTGGTCCATTCAGGCTTTCTGTTTCTTCTTGATTCAGTTTTGGAAGATTGTGTGTTTCTAGCATTTGTCCATTTTGCCCAGGTTGTCCAATTTCTTGGCATGTAGTGGGCCATAGTAATTTCTTACAATCCTTTTATTTCTGTGGTATCAGTTGTAATTTCTCCTCTTTCATTTCAGATTTTATTTGTTGGGGCCCTCTTTTTTTCTTGATGAGTTTGGTTAAAGATTCACCAATTTTGTTTTTCTTTTCAAAGAACAAGCTCCTGGACTCACTGATCTTTTGAATTGTTGTTTTAATCTCTATTTCATTTAATTCTGCTCTGATCTTGAATATTTCCTTCTTTCTACTCACTCTGGGCTTTGTTGTTGTTCCTCTAGTTCTTTTAGATGTAGGGTTAAGTCGTTTATTTGAGATTTTTATATCTTCTTTAGGTAGGCTTGTATTGCTATGAATTTCCCTCTCAGGGCTGCCTGTGCTATGTCCCATTGGTGTCTGGACTGTTGTTGTTCATTTTCATTTGTTTCCAGATACTTTTTGATTTCTTCCTTGATCTCATTGTTAACCCATTCATTATTTAACAACATGGTATTCAGTCTCCACCTACTTGACTGTTTCTGAATTTTTTCCTTGATGTGGTTTCTAGTGTCAAACCATTGTGATCCAAGAAGATGCTTGATATGATTTCAATTTTCTTGAATTTTTTGAGGTTTGTTCTGAGTTCTATCTTGTCTGTCTTTGAAAATGATCCACGTGCATTTGAAAGAATGTATATTTTGTTATTTTGGGGTGAAATTATCTGTAAATATTAATTATGTGCATTTGATCTAGAGTGTTGTTCAATGCCACAATATCCTTGTTGACATATTTGCTTGGGCCATCTGTCCATTGTTGATGATTAGACATTAAAATCTCTTATGATTACTCTATTGCTGTCAATCACCTTCTTATCTTAAAGCCCTCCAAGTTTTACCATATGTATTCAGGTGCTCTATGTTGGGTGCATATATGTTTACAAGGGTTATATCTTCTTGCTGGACAACTCCCTTAAGTATTATGTGGTGACCTTCTGTGTCTCTTATTACGGCCTTTGTTTTTGTGCCTATTTTGTCTGATATAAGTACTGCTACACCAGCTTTTCTTTTTTTTTTTTTTTTTGCCCATTTTCACATAATTTTTTTTTCTACCCTTTCACTTTTAACCTGTGTATATCTTTTGTTCTGAGGTGGGTCTCTTGTAGACAGCACATATGCCAGTTGTGTTATCTTATTTATTCAGCTATCCTATGTCTTTTGATTGGAGCATTTAATTCATTTACATTTAAAGTTATTAATATGTAAACTCCTTATATTGCCTTCCATTTTAAATGATAGACTTGCTGGGCAGAGTAGCCTTGGTTGTAGGCTTTTGCTTTTCATTACTTGGAATATTTTATACCATTCCCTTCTGGCTTATCATGTTCCTGGTGAGAAATCAGCTGACAGACTTACTAGAGATCCTTTGGATGTTACTCTCTGTTTCTCCCTAACTTTAATATTATCTCCTTGTCCTTAAATTTTTACCATTTTAATTATGAAGTGTCTTGGAGTGGGCCTCTTTGGGTTCATCTTGACTGGGGCTCTCTGTGTTTCTTGAACTATAGAATTTTTTCCCTCACCCAGTGATGGAAGTTTTCTGTCATTATTTTTTCAAACAGGTTTTCTATCCCTTGCTCCTTTTCTCCTCCTTCTGGGATTCCTGTGATGCAAATATTGTTACATTTCATATTGTTCAGCAGCTCCCTTAAACTATCTTTGTTCTTTTTGAGTCTTTTTTTGTTTTGTTGCACAGATTGGGTATTTTGTCCTACCTTGTTTTCCAACTTACTGATTCAATCATCTGCTTCATCTAGCATGCTCTTAATTACTTCTACTGCATTCTTCTTTCAGATATTGTATTCTTCATTTCATCCTGGATATTATTTATACTTTCTCTGTCCTTTTTATGCTGATATAGTTCCCACTAAGTTCCTTGTATTTCTCACTGAGTTCCTTTAGAATCCTTATAACCATTACTTTGAACTCTGAGTCTGATAAATTGCTTGCCTCAATTTTATTTAGCACTCTTTCTGGGAATTGCTCCTTTCCTTTCAATTGGGGGTTATTTCTTTGTCTCCCCATTTTAAGTAGTTCTTTTTGTTTGTTTCTGCATATTAGATTGATCTGTTTTGACTCCCTGTCTTTGTGGGGTGAATTTCTGTGGTAGGTTCCCTATGGGACTCAGTGGTGCCATATACCTGAACTCCTGAGCTATATACTCTTGGGTTGCCCTTTATGCAGTTTTTCTGGGCTCTCTTGTTGTAATTGAGTTTGGTTGATTTTGGCTCATTCCTTGGTGGGTTCTCCCCTCCAGCTGGCTGACTAACAGTCACAAACCCCACCACATCTTGTGTGCTTTTCTATAGGAGCTACCAGAACAGAACAAAACAACCCATCAAACAAAATCTACACCAGCAAAAATACCCCCCAACCTCTACTGCAATATCATCAGCAACTGAGCTAAGATTTATAAAGATGGAAAGAGAATAAAAATATTATACAAAAGTAAAAAAGAATCTGAAGTGACTAACTAGAAGAAAAATGATTTTGAGGGGGTAGGATAAGGAGAAATAATAAGAATAAGGTATAGAAACAAGGTAAAGAAAAAGAGAAAATAAAATTTACCACATAAATAAAATAGGAAGGGAATAGGGAAAACTGAAATAAGATAAGGGAATAGTACAATATGAGGTTTAGAGAAAAAAAATAGTGAAAAAATAGGAACCAATTTGCAGTACAACAACCACCTCAGCAATATCCGTGACAAAGGTGCAAAGATTGATAAAGGTGGAAAGAGAATAATAATATTATAAGAAAGAGAAACAAAAGAAAAGAGAAAAACGATTGTTAGATTTCTGAAGGAAAGAAAACCAATTCTGATAGGATGGGAGTGGAGAAATATTAAATGTAGGGTTAGAAACCAGGCTGGAAAAGGGGGAAGATAAAATTTAAAAAGAAATAAGACAGGGCAGGAGCAAGGTGAAATGGAGTAGGACAGGAGAACAGTAAAATATGAGATTTAAAGATAAAAAGATAGTGAACAGATAAGTGCGGAATTGAAGAAATGCAACAACCCCAATATCAATGACAATTGAGTAAATATTAATAAAGGTGGAATGACAAAAGGATACTATAAAAAAGGGAAAAAGAAATTGAGATAATTAATGGAAAGAAAGATGGTTTTAAGATGATGGAGGGAGGAGAAATAGAATAAGGAATACAAACAAGGTATAGAAAGGGAAAAAATAAAATTTAAAACAAAAATAAGAAAGAGAAGGATGACAGCAAAATGAATTGAGTAAAATATGAGATTGGAATTAAAACATATAAAAATAAAAAATATATATAATAAAATAAAAAACAAATATAGTGAAATAATAGGAACAAAATTGAAGACAAAGGAGCAATATTAAAAAGCTATGTAGGAGAAAAAATAGCACAAATAATGGAAAAGAACAAGGTGGAATTCATGTCAACTGGATTTAGTGTTTCTTAGCCTACAGTTTCCTCCTTCAGGATCTGTCCCTAATGTCAGTTGGTGTCCCACTCTAGCTTTAGGTAGCCTGTTTGAGGTTACAAGCAATCCACAGTCTATGGATGTCTCCTTAAGGTTGCTGGTGTCTGAGTTTTTGCCCAGCTGGCTTTTCATCAGTTAAGGCACAGTGGTGGTTCATTTAATGTCATAGAGCACCATATGTACCACCTCTACCTGCCTCCAGAGGGGGCCTCTGGTGTAATCAGGAGGGTGGGATCCCTGGATCACCCCGCAGGAGGCACTGTTCACTCTTCGAGGAAGATGGTAGGTGTGGTCCTCCCCACTGTACCACACATCTTGGTCTGTCTCAGATTATTTCTGCTAATGTATAGTTTCTGATGAATTAGCTGTCTGTTCCATGTGTGGGACCAATCCATGTAAAAGGATCAGCTCTTTCCTGCTTGGCACTGATGGCAGCTCTGTGTGAGAGCCAAGGCTGGGCAGGGCCCTGAATAGCTTACTGCATGAATTTCTTTTCTTATTTTTTAAATTTTAGAGTTTTCCTTTCATTTTTAAAAAGATTTTATGTGTTTATTTTCAGAGAGAGGGAAAAGGAGGGAGATAGGAAGAGAAACATCAGTTTGTTCCCTCTTGCACACACCCAGCTGGGGACCTGGCTGCAATCCAGGCATGTGCCCTGATAGGGAATCAAACCCATGACCTTTCAGTTCACAAGCTGGCACTCAATCCACTGAGCCCCACCAGCCAGGGCCATACACACACACATACACACATAGACACAGACAACAGTATGGTGATAGCCAGTGGAAAAAAAGGGGTAAGGAGATGTGGAAGAGGGCAAAGGGGGAATTAATGGAGATGGAAAGAGACTTTACTTTGGGTGATGGGTGCATGATGTAGTATGTAGGTGATATCTTGTTGAGTTGTATACTTAAAACCTGTATGGTTTGTTAACCAATGTCACCCCAACAAACTCAATTAAAAATGAATATGGAATGTGTACATTTAAAATATAGTGAATAAAGTGAATAAAATCCTACAATATTCTTTATGTTTTTCTTTCCCAGGGACAAGAATTTCTCCTGGTCAGTCAGAGGTATCTACATTGCATCATGGGTAATTGGGATGTTTGTAGTAGAAATACAGAGAGTTAAGCTAGTCATTATTTGTTTTTCTTTTTAAAATTCCAAATGGTCTCTTAAAGTCTCCATCAAAAACAATAGTTTTGAAACTTCTGGTCAAGATGCTGGCATAGATAAATGTGGTACTTAAATCCTCCTATAACCACATCAAAATTACAACTAAATTACAGAACAACCATTATTCAGAGCCACCTGAAATCTAGCTGAACAGAAGTCCTATAACTAAGGATAAAAATAAGAAGTTACATCAAGACTGGTAGGGTGGGTGCTAAAAGAGCTTGTCCCACACTTACATGGGGAAGATAAAAATCTGGAGCAATATCTTGGCTGCAGAGGTCTCCCTGAGGAGTAAGGGGTCCCAGCCTCATACCAGGCTGCCCAGCCTAGGGTTCCAGTGCCAGGAAAAGAAGTCTCCATAACTTCTGGCTGTAAAAACCAGCAGACATTGTGGCTGAGTGAGACAGAGGGCTTCAGGAGTCCCAGGCATTTCCTTTAAAAGGCCCATTCAGAGACTTACTCAGACTCACATCCTCTGAGTTCCAGTGTTGGGGTAGCAGCTCAAAAAGCACCAGCAACATAAGGGGAGAAACTGAATTGTCTAGCATCAGGATGATAATTGGAGGGGCAGCTTTCTCCGAGATAGAAGTGTTGGCAGAGACCATTGCTCCTTTTCTGAACCCTCCCCTCACAGAGCTGGCAGACAGGTACCATATCTGAGTCTCTATTGACCTGGCTCACACTGTTAGCTCTACCCTGGTGATTCCTGAGATGCTGCACCACCCAACTTGCAGGCCCAACAAAGTTGTTTCTAGTGGTTTTTCCATACAAATGTCCCATACCCTCGCTAAGTGGCCCTAGGCCCACCACTAGTGGCAGCTGGCCTGGGTTCACAGCTTAGCCTCTCCTGAGCATCTCCAAGCCCAGCACAAGTAGCAACCATCTGACCCCTGTTCTGCCAGGGACCATGGCAGCTGACTTGGCCTGTACCTCCCATGAGGCCCCAGAGCCAGCACACACACTAGGCAGCTTCAGACCATATCAAAGCACCACCCAACCACCTCCACAAGCCATACACTCAAGTGGGGGACTCAGCAGGCACCAGAGCCACACTGAAATAAGTCCTGCTCCATGGGATGGACCCTTGCACAGTTGATCCTCCGAGGTGGTAGCAGCCAGTCCTTGCAGCTAGCTGATTGGCCTGGGAGTAAATCCCTCCCATTGACATGCCAACATGAGAGTATACACAGCCCACATGTAAGGCACACCTGAAGTGCCCAGCTTGGGTTAATAGGGAGGCTGTACCACTGGTCCTTACAGGACACCTACTACATTAGGCTACTCTACCAAGCCCAGGAGATGTAGCAACTCTTACCTAATACATAGAAACATAGGAAAGCAGCCAAAATGAGACAAAGAAACATGTCCTGAATGAAAGAACAGATCAAACCTCTAGGAAAAAAAACACTAAACAAAATGGAGACAAGTAATCTCTGATACAGAGTTCAAAACACTGGTTATAAGGATGCTCAGTGAACTTAGGGGAAAAGTAAATGAACTTAGAATTCAACAGCATAAAAAAGGACATGGAAACCATAAAGGGGTAGCAGTCAGAAATGAAGGAGACACTAACTGAAATGAAGAATAATTTATAGGGAGTCAACAGTAGAGTAGATGAAGCCAAGAATCAGGTCAGCAATTTGGAAGATAAGGAAGCACAAAACACTCAATCAGAACAGCAAAAAGAAGGAAGACTCTGAAAAAGAATGAGAACAATGTAAGGAACCTCTGGGACAACTTCAAGCATTCACATCCTGGGGGTGCCAGAAAAAGAAGAGGGAGGGCAAGAATTGAAAATGTATTTGAAAAAAATCATGATGGAAAACTTCCTTAACCTGGTAAAGGAAATAGACATACAAGTCCAAGAGATACAGAGAGTACCAAACAAGGTGAACCCAAAGAGGCCTACCCCAAGACACATCATAATTAAAAAGCCAAGCATTAAAGACAAGAGAGAGTTTTAAAAGCTGCAAGAAAATTCTCCCTCCTAGGAGCATGCTCACACCTTTCTTCCCTCTCAGTTGTACATCTCCCAAATTCTAAGGGTCCCCACAAGACTTGCAACCATGGGAGCAATGGGAAGGCAACTCATCCCCGGCTAATCCCCTAAACCCCTCCCCAATGTTTGCTTTCTCTGACTTTACAGTGAGCCAAAAGCAGCACCACCTAGGTTCACTTCCTTCCTATAACATTTCTAGAGAGCCTATGCAGCCCTGCCTAGGCTCTCTCCTATTACTCTCCTGTTGCTTCTTCTACTCCAAGCCCTTCCTCGTATCACTGTCCCCAGCTTTAATAAATGTACTCTCAAAATCACCTGGACTTGTGTCGTGAGACCTTTCCTGAACTAAGTCAAGGGTCCACATACTACACCAGTCTGAGGCAGACCTACTCCAGGCCTGGTTCCTATTTGGTAATATCAAGTGTCTCTCACTGTTTCTGTCACAAAATAGGTGTTTATTTCCCTCGGGGATTTGTTCAGCACATACTCATTCCATGCCATTTATGCACCAAGTCTTCTTCTAAATGACAGGGAGTGAACAGAGAACAAATAGACGATGGTTCCTGTCCTCCTGGAACTTCCATTCTAGTGGGGCAGTGAATGTATAAATAAACAAGCGAACAAATAGCATGTTAGATAATGATAAATGTTTTGGAGGAAAAAAATGAGAGAGAGAAGTCCAGGGCAGGGAGAACCCCATAAGGGGGTATAATTTTTTTAAAAAAAGAGAGAGAGAGAAAATAACAGCAAGAGAAGAAGCAGTTAGTTACATACAAGGGAACTACCATAAGACTGTCAGCTGATTTCTCAACAGAAACACTGCAGGCCAGAAGGGATTGGCAAAAAATAGTCAAACTGATGAAAAGCAGGGACCTACAACCAGCAAAGCTCTCATTTAGAACTGAAAGACAGATAAAGAGCTTCTCAGACAAGAAAAAGCTAAAGGAATTCATCACTACCAAATATTACATGAAATGTAAAGGGTCATCTTTAAAGAAGAAGAAGAAAAAAGATAAGAATATGAACAATAATGCTCCCCAAAATATGAATAATTAAATGTCAATAAATACATATCTATCAACAGCTGAATCTTTTTTAAAAAAACAAAATAAACAATCAGAACAGAAATTAAAAAAACAATAACTTTGACTCACATGAAATTGTATTTGTAAAATGTAAGATTTATTAAGAGCAGAAAATCTCTTGAAAAACAAGATTAAGGTTTATACATAGCAGTAGACAGGGTAGACAATAGAAAGATCCATGTGACTCCTGACCAAGGATCTCTGACTGAGAGGCACGCAGACTGGCAGGAGGTAAGGAAAATGACAATGGAGTGTTACTATGGATGAGATGGGTAGAACCTGGAGCTAAGTGGAAAGACTTGAGATATCTTTAAAGGGAATTCATGGTGGAGTTAAACCCACATCTACACATTACTTATAGCTATTCAACTGAGTACAATGCATGTGCTGATATTCTACTTATGCTGTCAAGTGAGATACTGCATGACATCCAAAACTGTACTTATATCTAACCTTAACACAAAACTTAACTTTTTTCCACCTAAACTTTCAGACATACACATCTTCAGGACACTTGTAAACCCCTGAAACAAATGGTCTGCAGCATGATATTCAAAAGCTAATTGGTAGCGTTGTATAGGGTGGAGTGCTCAGCACTTGTATTTGGATAGGACCAGACACTGAAAACCACCCCATATCATACTCATTTTAGATACCTCCAATTGCCCATTTTATTTCTAAAAAATAGCACATATTGCAAATTAGTTTTAATGTTGTAAAGGCAACTTATTATTATTTCAATGTGAATGTGAAGACTCAGGAATTTTTAAAGGCTGTAAATGTTGATAGTAAATTAAAAGGATTACTTTTAGAATCTAGATACTATTCAGTAGAAGGTATTAAGAATAACTGAAACATTGTGGCTGATTCCTATAGTGAATTTGAGTCCTTACTTCAGGATATTACTCAAACTGACACTTTTCAACTTCTAAAATACTTCTAACCAAATGGAAAAAAAAGAAAGTTAAAAGCAACCTGATGACATTTTTTAAAAGAGGATTAGCATTATCAACCTTTATCTTTTGGAGGAGAGTTTTCATTTAGAAAGTATCCTCTAATAACCAGTAATGGACTGATATGCAAAAAGAACAGGAAAAAAAATATTTCAATCTAGAACATGGATCAGTCCTTGATATAAATGAAACAATAGCTTGGCCTTGATCTGTATGATCATTCTGGTTCCAAACTGGAACACTAGACTATGTTGTTTCTTATCTCTCTGTATGCTAAGAAACCAATTATGCTAAATAATGTTGCCTGAAGCGGTTTTTTCTTTCAGTCACTAGAAGAAGATCAATGTGATAATCTAGGACCTTAAATGTCAATTTATAGCTTTAGGAAGCACATAATTTTCAAAAACAGTGTTTTAAAATATTATTTTTCAGAACAAAGACTTAACATTTTATAATAATATTCCTATGGTGATCCTTTGGTGGATAGTAGTTGAAAAATACAGCAGGACAAGTAATAAAATATAAATTCCAAAAATATACTGAAATAATATTTCAAGGAAAACTTAAAACTCTTATCTATCCAAAGGGACTTATTTAAGTGACTACAACCTTTAATATAACTATCAATCAGATAGCTTGGACATTCACTCCCTCCATTTCCCGCACACTGCAAAAAGCTTCACATGTCTCTACTCACATAAATAATAAATTGTCCTTTGTACAAAGATGAGCCTTTATTGTTTGATCCTTCAATCAAATTAGCAGTGCCAAGTAGAAAACTATACCCTCAGGCAAGGAAAGGGTGCACTTCAGAAGATAAGGGATTTAAAACAAAATTAATGTTGTAAAATGAAGAAAAGATTGAAAAATATGTCAGGGAAATAATATGTAAATAACAACAGTAGCAAGGGATCCTGTGAGAAAATAATAGCTATTTAAAACATATGTACAGAACTCACCACAAGCAGTAATTCTTCAAGGGAAGAACAGTTTGATTTGGTCAGGGCAATAACCTTAATGGTGGAAGTTCTGGGTTCTATTTCACATGTTATTGAAATTGCTCTGAGAATTTGAGCCCCTGAATCTATGCTATAAATAGCCCAGGTAAAGTCAGAAGCATAAACATTCTAATAGCAGAGTTCTCAATAGGGAATACCCAACAAATATGGTGTATTTCTCAAATTTGCATTATGCCAAGAACAACATAAAATTTCTGGAAGGAATGAGGTAGTAAAGGAGCTCCTTGGTTGATGGGAACACATGGATAGCCCCTCACTTCCTATAACCCCTCCATTGCCCACCTCCCTCCACACCCTCAAATAGGAGGTGGGCCGATCTAAATTGGTTAAAGAACAGTACACATACTGGGTCTCGGTTTCAAATGCTGCAATTTTCAAAACCAAATAGGAATGGTCTTCAGGTGTTTTTTTTTTTTAACACTTATTGTCCCAGGAATTTGGAGATTTAAGACATGATCCAAATATTCATACCTTTATTCACTTACTTGGGTTTCTCAACCTTGCAGTCCCTCTGCTTCTCAAGGGTCTATGAGGCCTGAGTTATAATACCCAAGGCCAAGTTTTAGCTGAGAAGTGGAAATGAAACAACTGGGCCTTTCAGTCACTTTGGTTTTAGGCTATTCGATATACATTGCTCAAGTGAAGGTCTTCTCCACAGAGTCCCACTAAATGCATCAAAGTTCTGCAATGGAATGTGGGTCCAAAGCTTATTAAGCTCATAAAAATATGTTACTTTTCTCTGATTTGTCTTCTCTGTTCAAATATTTCTTGGAGACTTCCTAGGAGAGAATGGCCAGGAAAGATAGTTTGATGTCGGGTATTGTGGTCCCTCCTACTTTGTTTTTCTTTCTCAAAACTGCTGCAGCTATTCAAGGTCATTTATGGTTCCATATAAATTTTTTCAAAGAATGGAACTGCCTCTTGACCCGCAATTCTACTGTTTGGATTATATCCTAAGAATCCCGAAACACCAATTCAAAAGAACCTATGCACCCCAATGTTCATAGCAGCACAATTTACAATAGCCAAGTGTTGGAGGTAACCTAAGTGCCCAACAGTAAATGAGTGGATCAAAAAACTATAGTACATTTACACAATGGAATATTACACAGCAGAAAGAAAGAAAGAGCTACTACCCTTCATGACAGCATGGATAGAACTGGAGAGCATTATGCTAAGTGAAATAAGCCAGGCGGTGAAAGACAGATACCATATGATCTTACGTGTAAGTGGAACCTAATCAATAAAACAAACAAGCAAGCAAAATGTAACCAGTGACACTGACATAAAGAACAAATTGACAGTAACCAGAGCATAGGTGGGAGGAGAATAAAGAAGAGGAAGAGTCATCAAGGAACATGTATAAAGGGCCCATGGACAAAGCCAAAGGAGGGAAGGATTAAGGGTGGGAGGTGGGGGTGGGTGGGGCTACAGAAAGTGGTGGTGGGAAAATGTTGACCAAAAAAAAAAAAAATAGGAGGAGGTTAAGAATAGTATAGGAAATTGATAAGCCAAAGAACTGATATGTACAACCCACAGACATGAACTAAGGGGGGAGGGATGATGGGATAGGGTGCAGGGCAGAGGGGGTAAATGGGGGGAAAATGGGACAACTATAATAGCATAATCAATAAAATATTTTTTTTTAAAGATAATTCCTGGAAAGTCTTTGACAGCTTGAACTGAAGAATGTTCTGGATTAGCTGCAGGTTCTGTGTATATCACCCTTAACTTCTCTTCCAATTTATACCCTGCCTTACTAACCACCACAACCAACTCTGCAGACCATGCCTCATGCCTGTAGCCATGGACCTTTGATCTATCTAAGGTTAGTGAAGCCCTGTAATTTTTTACCACAGTATGTATTTTTTAAACTAAGACCTTTGTGGCAAACTCTACATATCTTTAAATAATGCAGAATATATGACAGTCTCCTGAGCAATAGTAGGACCCACAAGGAACCACTCACATTAGCCAACAACATGCCTCCACTTATTTTAGCTTTTGCTATAGAATTATATAATTGCCAACTTGTTTCTGGTACAATTTTCCTTACCAATTATCTCATATGTGGATTATATTCAAAACCTCTATCACTGAAAGTCTAGTATTCCTATGACTTCAATGAACATACTGCTGGTGGGAAGTCATCATCCCCTCCACCAAGTAGTTTCTCTAAAACCCAATTGCAATGTCTCCTAAGGGGATTAACATACCCTTTCCCCTTTTGGGTGGCAACTTGCAGAACAGAAAGAACCTGTGGCTTTCAAGGCTCCATTTTGTTCATAGAGCCTTGGATATTATTAGTTTTTTTCTAGTTTCTTGCTTTATGGAAGCCTCCAGATAGAACTCCCAGCATTTTTGACTGCAGGCTCCATAGGGTGCAGCTCAGTGTCCCTGAGGCTTTCATATTCTATACTACGCATTTCTGTTCATTAACCTCTCACATTAACATTCCCAAAGCCTCCCGTCCCCTCATTACTCAGCTTCCAAGTCTACTGGCTATCCCTGTTAATGTTCTCTGGCTAAAGCTTAGGCTTCCTTAGCCCCTCTTAGACACATGCATGTCCCTGCTAAGCATTCTGAAGACTTTTGGGAAGATATTTCATAATTCTCATGGGAGCCAGCAAGTGAAACAATTCCTCCTAGTATCTCATATTATCACCTCCCTATATAGATACTCCTCCTCTGGACACTGAGACAGGCACACACCTACAACTCTCCTTTAGGTTAGAGTGATTGTTCTAGGCTGTCTTGAAGGTGTATTGAGGGACACTATAGTAGAATTCCTTACTATCTCTCAGCACCTTCCAAAACCAGGGACCCTGGACATGGCAACAAGATCTTGTGGCCATCTGTTAGTTGTCCTTAATATCTGCTCTCCCTTTATTTCATAGTGATAGTTTTAATTGACTTCATGGCTACTGATGAAAGACCTTTCTTAGGCTTCATTGCAAGGAAATATGTATGTCCAAATTACTAACTCTGACCAGTAGAATATGAGAAGGGTGATATGTGTCTCTTCCAGGTCTTTTTTTTAAAACAATTGGACATGCACTCCCCTGACGCCTTCCTTCTTCCCAATGACTCCCTGGGAGATGGAAAGAAATGGACCTGCTCTCTCTTGGACCCAGAGGTGAAAGCCTGAAGTTGAGATTGGCAGAGTACCTTATCATTCTTGACTATTACACAGAAATTATAAGAAACACTATTACGAGATAAATGAACTCAGTCTGGGTGAAATCACTGCATTTTGAGTTCTGTTTGTGACAGCAGTTTTAGTGTGTATATAACAAATTACCTCCCTTTTTATTTTGTATAAACTCCTAAATCTCATAGATAGTAGTTTTCCAAGACAAATAAATAAGCCCAACTCTAATAATAATGCTTGATTATGGTCCCTGACCCTGACCTGTGTGGCTCAGTGGGTTGAGCATCAGCCTGCAAAGTGAAAGGTCACTGGTTCAATTCCGGGTTGGGGCACATGCCTAGGTGGCAGGCCAGACTCCTGGTTGGGGGCATGTGAGAGGCAACTGATCAAAGTTCCTTTCTCACATCTATGTTTCTCTCCCTTCCTCCCTCCCTTCCCCTCTCTCTGAAACTAAAAATAAAATCTTTTAAAAAATAATGCTTGTTTATGCAATTCTATCATAGAGGGCATAGAAAGGGACAAATAATAGTTGTATAACCCTCTGTGGTCAACAAAGAAACAAGCAACACTGTTCATAACTGCTTTGAACTCTATTTTTCATTTTAAGCTCAGTAAGTTTTCAAGAACCCCATATTCTTCTTCTACATTTGGTGTAATTCACTATCCTGTGGTGGCAGAACTGTCCAGGAGTATTCTTCACGAAATGTGATTATCTGAAAGGAGAAACTACTATGTCTCCTTTCAAAAGAAATATAAGCATGACCGGCAATCATACATTTTCCAAACAAAACCTTAGAAATTTGCTGAGCAGTTATGAAAATTGCCCCCTTATAGCTTTTAAATTGTGCTTTTACATCTCAGGTTGAGCGTTATGATTGACCCCCCAAAGGGAGACATGCTGCAGTGTTGTTCTGTCCATTGGTGATAAGGGATGCTATTTTCTCCTCATGGGGTACAGAGGAAAAAGATTTTCCGTAGTGTATATGTTTTATAAGCAGTGTTAACCATATACTGTCACCTGAACTAATGTTCTGTCTCAAGAATAATAATTTCACACCTCTTTTTACCCTTTCTACTTCCTTTTTGCAGTGTGCTGTGGTAGCACATCATGTCACCGTGAAGGGGACCCGTGACAGCAAATGGGTAGATATTTCTGGAAGTGGAAGGAGAAAATATGAGGGGGCTTTAATAGCAGTTGTGATCCATGGAATATTGTGATGGAAACTCCCCAGGTACTTGAAGCTACTCCCCGGGATACCCTGAGGCCCCTAGGAGCCAGCCTGAGAATCACTTCTCTAGGGTGCACACGCTCATATCATCATCCTCAAACATTACTATCAACAACTGTGTGAATTTTAATCTCTCTGTATTAGGAATTGTGATTGGAGACAGACAGGGACATTCTTTACCAAGTAACTTTCAAAGGAGAGGAAATGAAATGTAAATTTGTTCTACAGTTCTCAACATCTGCTTCCGACATTTAAGATGCCTTCCAGGAACATGCTAACATCCTTTCATCTCTCTTATCTACTTACTTATTATCTCATAACAACAACCTGGGGTTTTTTATGTCATTCTACATATCATTCTAAAGAAGCCAGCCCTCCCTCTTCACATTTTCCCCTCCCATTGCCTCCAACACCATCTGTATTGTGCAAGTACTAACCTATAGATTGATCTGAAAGACACCATTCTGTCTCTGTGCTGTCCAGTCTATACTGATCACAGCTGATACACATTGATTCCAATATGTTTCACAATCTGTCATTCATAAGCCATTTTATTAAACACTCACAGTGAATAGAAGTATAAATGGTACTTTGTTTCAGCATTGAGTACAAAAAATTAATCATTGTTCTTCAGTTCCTTGTGCTATGGCTGACACAATACATAGATAAGTTAGAATCCACAGAGTGACAAGACACACTGGAATCACTTTGAAAAGCATAAAACCATAAGTCAGTTGACTGTACCTCTTCCATTTCCATTAAACATGAAATCTTTGGAAGCAGGTTTTTTGACTGCTTTGATGTACACTCCTTTCTGACTTAATTGCCCTAACCCAATCAACCTGATAAAATGTTCCAAAGGGACAAGAGAACTTTGTGAACCCAGTACCTTCATTAACAACAAAATGATCACTGTATGTGGTTTCACTGCATTATCCCTTAAAGGCAAATGCTAACACCATAAAGTAGGTGAGAGCCTATGTATTGACACCCAGACTCACAAACTTACAGGCTTTTTGTATTGTTCATCTGAGAAGTGCTCGTTCTGCATCACCTCCCCCTGCACCAAGCAGTATGCTCTGCTACCATACTGAAGTGCCGTACTCATCTAGCAATCCCAAAGCAATGTCATCAGCCCTATAGTATGCTCTTTTGTTCAGCTTTTTTTCAAGTCAGTGATATCTGAACAGTTCACTAGGTGATACGTGAAGAGAAAATAGAGAAAAGCAAAATTCTTGGTGTGAATTATTCTCATAGTTGGGCTTATATAATATATAAAATGAATGATCCTAAGGAATGTGTGTTTTAATATATTATGATGCTGAAATGCTTAATTCTATACTGAGACATAGGACTAGAATACAAAGTGCTTCCGGTAGAAAAATGAGAGAGGCAGAACAATATTTTGCTTCTTTTAAATAAGCCAGTCAAATAGCTCAGTCTGAAAGGCTGTGTGTGTCAGTATGAGATAATCCTGCCCTCTCCCATCCTCTCTCCCGCTTCTCCAGGGAAATGAGTCACAAGTGGTTGCTGCCCTTGATATGATGTTTGATATTCTGAATTCCCATCAGCCCTGCACAGCTAGAATGATGTCAGCACAGTTGACATTGTTAGATCCCTGCTCTGCTTACATCAACTCCCTGTTGCTCGGGCATTAGATGAGTGTGGCAAAGGGAGAAGGCATCGTCTTCTTAGCAACCAAGCCCACGTATCCAGGATCCAAAAATGACATCTGGCACTTTGCTTTGGGGATTTCCAGAGCTTCCCAGAATTTCAGCCAGATTGGAATACTGTTGCTGTGAGTTAAAAATTGTTACTCATCTTCTTCCCATCTGTATGCTTTTACAACATTTCAGATCAAAATGTTTATCGCCAAGGTACTTTTTTACCAAAGTCTTCATCCAATATTTCCTCAATTTCTCTGGGGCATACTTTATCAACATTTTAGAAATAATCTCATTTCTGGTTAAAGATGGGAAAGCTAAAATGAGATCTTTCTATCACCCTCATACCAAAAATCAAAGATATGTATAATATAAGCAATAAAGTGGAAAATAAAAATGATTGTGCTAATTATAATAGTAGTCTCTTAAGATGATTCAAGAGAAAGTGTGCCAGTATTTCTGTTCTCATTTGCTAGATTGTACCCACTTAGCAAAAGAAAAAAAAAAATACAATGACGCATTAAACTCAGACAATTTCAATCTATATAGACATTCAATCATACATCGATTATCTGGGTGGTAGGGGAGGGGAGAATTTAAGAAAGGGACTTAAGGGGATATTTTAGAAAGTATTGTCCTACAGTAAAAAACTGGTAGAGCCAGGCCACTGTTCTGTAGTCAGAATCCCCAACAATGGAGATTTAATGTATACTTTGCAAGAGCAACTCTCCAAGTTATTATGGGTATCCTGGCCACTTCATATAAATGGTCCCAATCATTTTGTAGTTCTCCTTCTGCTCATTTATTCATCCAACAAACATTTCTGTGTAGGACCCCTGTCTCCATGACACTTAGAATCAAATGGGAGAGTTAGGTAAATAACTAGATAACCATGGTAGTACCATGTGATAAGTGCTCCCATGAGAAATAAACCCAGAGTCCTGAAAGCAAGGAGGGCCAGAAGAAATCCTCAGGAATGGCTGCCTTGACTTTTTGTAATTCTTTTCTCTGTTGTAGTGCAAATGATTTTCTTAAGTCGTGACACTTTATCCATCAAACACTACTTCTAATATTTTTAATAAACAGCTCTATTCGGTCCAAATAGTTTTGGCCTCCTGATATGTCCAAGTTACCTTGAGCATCCACATTCCACAAAATGAGAAGCAGATATTACATTTATCCTCCTGTGGCAGGGAAAATGAGAAGAGTTCAGAGAGATCTCTCATTAAATTTCAAGATCTGAGTGAGGAGGAACCGGTGGCAGAGAGATATGCATACAGCACCTTCTAGTTTCTCCTGTGCCAACACTGCTCTGTCCCCAGCAGAACTTTACAAAGTGTATCAATCATGACTGTTTACTTACTTATCCCTTACCTTCAAGAGGCTGAGCTCTTTGAAAATATATTTTTGTCTTAGTTACCCCACAGTATCCTCTAGGTATCCCCACTATCTGACCTAGGCCCTGGAACAGAGCAGGTGCTCAATAAATACTTTTGTTGAATGAATCTGATTTTAATCCTGGCTTTAACCCTGTAGTTCATTAGTTTAGAGAAGCATTTCCTAACTTTTTTCTTATACTAGCCCACATAGAAAATGATAATATTTGAAAGACCCACTGATGTAAATGAGAGAGGATGTTCCAGGCTGTGGGCTGTTAGCCACAGGCCCTGACTGCTGGTCGCAGACCCCATTCTCCACAGTCTACCTTCCCCAAACTTAGGGAATCAACATCAAGGTATATCTGAAACTCATATGAGGTTCATCAGCTGAGAAGCTCTTTTGGTTTAGAGAATTAAAAAGGGAGAGCAAAGCAGGTTAACTTTCTTCCTCTTCGCTTTTTGTACCCCAGCTTTCCTCCCCAGTTTTATAGTGTTTTCCCTGCTAACTTTCAATTTTAAAAATATCTTTTCAGGAAACCGTGTGCCTTGCTGGTGGGAATGTATAATAATGCAAACACTGCGGGAAACAGTATGGTAATTTCTCAAAATATTGAATATAGAATAACCATATGATCCAGCAGTTCAACTTCCGGGTATGTAAGCCCAAAAGAATTGAAAAGTAGGGACGTGAATAGCTCTTTTTACATCCATGTTCATAGCCGCATATTCACAATAGCCAAAGTATGGAACCAACCCAATTGTCTATTGATGAATAAATGGCAAAACAAAATGTGGTGTATACATCCAATGGAATATTATTCAGCTTTAAATAAAAAGTTCTGACAACATAGATGAACCTGGAGGACATAAGTGAAATAAGCTAGTCACAAAAGGACATTTATATGAGATACTTGGAGTAGTCAAATTCATAGAGAAAATTTTAAAAATGGAAGGAAAATGGTGGTTGTCAGGGGTTCAGGGGAAGGAGCAGTGGAGAGTTATTTTATAATGGGTAGTGAGTTTCAGTTTGAAAAGATATAAAAGTTCTAGATATGGATGGTGGTGAGGGTTGTAGAATAATATGAATGTACTTAATGTCACAGAACTGTATACTTAAAAATAATTAAAATGGAAAATTTCATGTTATGTATATGTTACCATAATAAAATTATATATTTTTAAATGGCATATTCAAAACACTTAAAATGATAATAGTCTTTTACTATAATTATTTGTGGAATCATTAATGAAATGCTTGGATGCACTGTTGAATTGTCCCAACATCATGGAATGCACGGTGTTTCTCATCTTGCAAGGTAGAAATTGTCAATAAATATTCATTAATCACACCCTTAACCCCAACCTGCCATTACTACCACCAGTATCTGTTGTCCAGATGGGTTCCCAACATTCCACACATTATGAAATTCTCAAATCATTTCAGAATAGATCTCAACTTGACTTCTTTGTCATAAGCATAGAGTCATACATTTTTCCATTCCCACTCTTGCTTTAAATTTTTAATAAAATGTGATTGATTAACATTTAAATGCAAACGCAAAAGCCTTGATCGACCTACACTTACACTGATCAATGCTTCCAAGAAATGCAAAGCTCTAATCTCTTGAAAATGGAACATAGTTTGGGACTGACAGATTTTCACAGTGTGCCTAGCATTAGATTAACACTTTTCTCATGATGTGTTTACACAGCACAGCACATGACTCAAATAGTCTATTCTTTTGCTCATTTCATTCACTGCCTTTCCAATGCAAAAATTAGACATGGTCTGCTTTTCTCTCAAGCTTCTGTGACTTCTTTCTCATCTTCATCTTAGGTTCTTAATTTAAAGTCTCATTTCTCATTCTTGGATAAGAAATCAAATTGAGGACAGGTTAAAGATCAGTCTTCTTGGGACTGAGCAGAGGGCAGAAACTGCTCAACAAATTGAGTCCAATTCTGTAGTCACAGAGAATTCAATGACCGACCCAGGAAAACTGGTCAGGAGCATACCTAGAAACTAAGTTTAGTATTTTATTCTCTTGAAAATACAATACATAACTGAGACAAAGCAATTTTGAGCCCGTACTTCAGTTGTTTGACCATTGTAGTTTCAACCACTTTCAAATTGCCTGGCACATAGCAGGCCTTCAGCTGTATTCCACAGAACCACCTTTTTCTAAATCAGTAAGTGACGCCAGTCTCTGTCAAGTTGCTCAGTAGAGAGTAATGTAGACAAGTAAAAATTGATGACAATACTTTCTCCTTCACTGAGATATGGCCCTAAGGGGCTAGGAAATGTTCACTGGAAAAATTAATATCCACACTGAAAAATCATCATCAAAATAATAAGTAGGAGAGGATAAGCAGTTTGAATTTCTCCTCGATGGGGATCTATTTAAAGGTTTTAAGCAGGAAAGGAATAGGATTAGATTTGCATTTGGAAAGCTCTGCAGTTTGGAAATGAGATTGAATTGAATGCCAAAAAGGAAAACATAGTGAGATTAACAGTTCTTTCAATCTAAGTGCTTTTTGAGTAAACTCTTAGAAGATAAAACTTCAGCCATGGAGAAGCCCTAAAGGTTCAATGGGCACCATAATGAATTATGGCCTATCTCTTACCATAAACCACTTCAAGCCAGCAATGACCCCAAGGAGAGCTGACCTGCTCATGTTCCTTCTGCACTCAAAGCATTGGGCCAGCTTCCAGAGGGGTTCTTTGCTGTGTAGCTCCTTCTAGGAACCCCTTTCCTCTGTGTTTCATAGATGAGTCAAATTCAACATGCCCAAAACCAACGGCTTTTTCCCTTGTCCCCTCACTCCTTGCCCATAGCCGTGCATTCTGCATCTTTACATTCTTTACCAGACACTTAGAGTTGGGAATCTTTGCTCTCCTAGATTTCTTCTTTTTCTTTACCATATACATATGTGTACTACATCATTCTATCTCCTAAATGCCGCTTAAATCTTTTCCTCTTCTCTGGTTTCATTGTGTCATAGTCCAGACCTGCTACATTTTACTTCAGCTCTGAAAGCAGCTACTACCAGGCCTCATTGTGTCCAGTCTCTCTACCTGGAATCCCCCCATTCCCAACTGTTGCTGCATTGAACTTTCTCATATGCAAATCTGATCATGTCACTCTCCTGTTTAAAATCCCGCAATAACTGAACCCAATTAAAACTCAAATTTCTTCATATGTCTCTATGTGGCTCGACCCCCTAGCCAAGCTGTCTGTTTAGCATAGGTTCTTATTAACCACCATTTTAGCATGCCAATCCTTGTCATCATCTCTAATTGAGACACCCTTACTCAAAATGTCAAACTCCAATTTCAGTGTCAATTTCCCTGTGCTTTAAGAGAAATTAGCCACTCTTTTGCTCAAACAGACTTGATATATGTTTGGCTGTGACATTGCTTTGTGTTGCAATTATTCATTTACATGCCTTTCTCCTGCCCTCTAAATACTAGGTCTTAACTCTGGTTCCATTGGCCCCAGGATGAGTTTTGAGGGTTCCATGATTCTTCAAAAAGCATGCAAAATTCTGTGTTTAAGTGTGGGTACACACATGAAGGTAATTTTCACCTCCTCTCAGAGGTGCCTATGGCCAAAAATAGTTAAATATCACTACTGCCCTACACCATGAACTTTTTAAGGGAAAAGAACACATTGTGTGCTTTTTGGTATAACCAGTTTATCGAAGAGTTTGATCTCAGTGGGACATAAACATGAAACAGATTTGTTTTTCTCTAATCCTTACTTTGAACTATGTTCTGTCAGTTCTTCTTTTCCTGCTCTTTAATGACATCTCAGACAGATCTCACAGCTTTCCGGTCCCTTTCAGTTATTAAAAAGGCCAGTTCATTTGTTTGGCTCTTTGTTCAAACAAATAACTCTAAAAACACATCTTTGCAGCAGTCAAGAAATTTGAATATGGACTAGTATTAAAGAATACCAATAACAGTGCAAAAGTGTTCCCCTTTCTCCACATCCTCACTAGCACTGGTTGTTTGTTGATTTATTGATGATAGCCATTCTGACTGAGGTGATATCACATTGAGATTTTAGTTTGCACCTCTCTGATGATTAGTGATGGTATCTTCCCACATGTCTATTGGTCATCTGTATGTCCTCTTTGGAGAAGTGTCTATTCAGGACCTTTGCCCATTTTTAAATTGAATTATATGGCTTTTTGGCATTGAGTTTTATAATTTATTTATAAATTTTGGATATTAACCCTTTATTAGATCTATCAGCAAATATATTCTCTCATTTAGTGGGTTGTCTTTTTATTTTGTTGAGGGTTTTTTTTGCTATGCAAAAAGTTTTTAGTTTGATGTAGTCACATTTGTTTATTTTTTCTTTGTTTCCCTTGCCTAAGGAAATATGTCAGAAAAAAATATTGCTCCAAGCAATGTCCAAGAGTTTACTGACTATGCTTTCTTCTAGGAATTTTATGGCTTCAAGTCTAACATTTAAGCTTTTAATCTACTTTGAATTTATTTTTGTGTGTGGCATAAGAAGGTGGTCTAGGTTCATTTTTCTGCATGTATCTGTCTACTTTTCCCAGCACCATTTATTGAATAAACTATCTTTAACCCATGGTATGTGCTTGCTTCCTCTGTAAAATAATAATTAACTGTAAAGTTTTATTTCCGAGCTCTCTATTATGTTCCATTGATCTATGTTTCTTTTTTTATGCCAGTACCATGCTGTTTTGATTACTATGCCATTATAGTATAGTTTGATATTAGGTACCATGGCAGGAATGCAGATTGGTGAAGCCACTGTGGAAACCAGTGTGAAGATACCTCAAAAAATTAAAAATGAAACTGCCTTATGACACAGCAATTCCACATCCGGGAATTTATCCAATAAAACCTGAAACCTTAATTTGAAAGAATATAAGCACCCCTATGTTCACTGCAGCATTATTTACAATTGCCAAAATATAAAAGCGGCTCAAGTGTCCATCAGTAGAAGAGTGGGTAAAACAATTACGGGACATTAACACAATGGAATACTACTCAGCCATAAAAAGGGGAAAAATTACCCTTTGGAACAGTATGGATAAACCTGAAGAACATTATGCTAAGTGAAATAAGCAAAATAGAGACAGACTCAGAGAACAGACCGGCAGCTCTGGGGGCTGTTTGGGGTGGAGGGAGTGAGCAAAAATGATAGAGTACTCATGGACATGAACAACAGTGTGGTGATTGCAGGAAGTGGGGGTAGTATAAGGGGGATAAATGGTAATGGAAAAAAGAACAAAATGTACATAGACTTCTGGTCAAGATAGCATCGTAGGCAGACAAGGTTTGCCTCTTCGCACAACCACATCAAAATTACAACTAAAGTATAGAACAACCATCACTCAGAACCATCAGAAATTGAATTGAATGGAAATCTGACAACTACAGAACTAAAGAAACCACATCCATCCAAATTAGTAGGAGGGGCACAGATGTGAAATGGGCTGGTGCCTCACCCACATGATGGATAAAAATTCAGGAGGGATATCTCAGGAGTGAGGGGTCCCAGCCCCATACCAGCTACCCTCGCCCAGGGTTCCATGGCCTGGAAGATAAGTCCTGACAACTTCTGGATGTGAAAACCAGTGGGGATTGAGATGGTGGAAGAAATTGCTGGACTCCAAGAAGTTCCACTTAAAGAACCCACACATAGAATCACCTACTCAGACTCAGTACCCCTGAGCTCCAACACTGTGGTAGCATCTTGAAAGGCACCAGTGGTATACAGGAGAAACTAAAGTGTCTGGTATCAAGGCAAGTAAAGACCATTGTCCCTTTTCTATACCCTCTCTCCACAGAGCTGACAAGCTGGTGCCATATTTGAGACTCCATCAACCTGGCTAACACTGTTTGACCTGCCTTAGAGATCCCCAGAGATTCTACCTCAAATTACAGACTCCTACAAGATGCTTTTCCATATGAATGGCTGTTCTTAGCTCCTGTTTCACAACTTCCTAAATACTATCAAACAAGCAACAGCTGGCCTCAGTGAGCCCCAGACCCAGCACTAGCAGCAGTCAGCCGAGATTCACAGCCAGGATTCGCCTCGGAATCTCTATGCCCAGCACAAGTAGCAGCCATCTAAGAATGTTTTATAGCTCAGGAAGGGTGGTCTCGAGCAAAACACAGGTGGAGGCTGACCTTGACCTGCACTACCCAGGACCCCAGGACCAGCACACCCAGAGGGGAGCTACAGACCACATCGGAGCACCATCACCTTGCCCCTGCACAGCTAATCCTCCACAGAGGGCAGAGGTTGGTGGTCAGTGGTCACAACCAGTCCTTGCAGCTGACTGACCTACATAAAACCCTCCCATTGATCTACCAACAGCAACCAAGGCTCAATTACAAAAGGATGGTGTACTCAGCCCACACAAAAGGCGCACCTCCAGTACCCAGCTTGGGTGATAGGGGAGGCTGTGCCACTGGACTCTACAGGACACCTACTACATTAGGCCACACTATCAAGACAGAGTCAAAGCAGCTCTACCTAATACATAGAAACAAACACAGGGAGGCTGCCAAATTAAGGTGACCTGAAACATGGCCCAAATGAAAGAACAGATCAAAACTCCAGAACAAGAGCTAAATGAAAAGGAGATGAGCAATCTATCAGGTGCAGAGTTCAAAGCACTGTTTATAAGCTTGCTCAAGGAACTTAGTGAGGACCTCGACAGCATAAAAATGATCCAGTCAGAAACAAAGGATTCACTAATTGAAATAAAGAACAATTTACAGGAAAAAAACAGTAGAGTGGATGAAGCCGAGAATCAAATCAATGATTTAGAACATAAGAAAGCAAAAACAACCAATCAGAACAAGAAGGAAAAAGAACCCAAAAAAGTGAAGATAGAAGAAGCAGCTTCTGGGGACAACTTCAAGAGGTCAACATTGCATCATAGGGCTGCCAGAAGAAGAAGAGAAAGAGCAATAAATTGGAAATCCATTTGAAAAAACAATGAAAGAAAATTTCCCTAATTTGGTGAAGGAAATAGACATGCTGTTCCAGGAAGTACAGAGAGTCCCCAAATAAGATAGATGCAAAGAGGCCCACTCCAGGACACATCATAATTAAAATGCCAAAGATTAAAGATAAAGGGAGAATCTTAAAAGTAGCAAGAGAAAAGCAGTTAGTTGCCTACATGGGAGTTCCCATAACTCGTCAGCTTATTCCTCTAAAGAAACTTGCAGGTTAGAAAGAATTAGCAAGAAATATTCGAAGTCATGAAGGAAAGTCATTCCTCCACCCAGCAAAGCTATCATTCAGAATCAAAGGGCACATAAAGAGCTGCCCAGACAAGGAAAAACCAAAGAAGTTCATCATCACCAAACTATTGTTAAACGAAATGTTAAAGGTACTTATTTAAGAAAAAGAAGATCAAAACTATAAACAATAAAATGGTAAAAAATACAAATCTATCAACAATTGAATCTAAAAACACAAACTAAGCAAACAAGAAAAATAGAGACAGAGTCATGGATACAGAGAATATTTTGAAGGTTGCCAGATGGGAGGAGGTATATGTAGGGGAATGGGTGAAGAGGCGAGAGGGTTAAAAGTACAAATGGGGCCCTGGTTGGTGTGGCTGAGTGGATTGAGCACCGGCCTGCGAACCAAAGTGTCACTGGTTCAATTCCCAGTCAGGGCACATGCCTGGGTTGTAGACCAGGTCCCCAGTAGAGGACATGTGAGAGGCAACCACACACTGATGTTTCTCTCCCTCCCTTTCTCCCTCCCTTCCCCTCTCTAAAAATAAATAAATAAAATATTTTTAAAATGTATAAATAGATACAGAATAGCCATGTGGATATAAAGTACAGTATAGGAAATGGAGTAGCCCTAGAACTTATATGCTTGACCCATAGAAAGGAACAATGGTGGAGGGATTGACTGAGGGAATGTGGGTGCTGGGTGGACGGGGACAAGGGGGGAAAAATCAGGACAACTGTATAATCAATAAAATATAACTTTAAAAATGCATATAGTTTCATTTTATTTAAATAAAGTTCAGCAACAAAACTAAAAAAAGAAATAGTAAAATATCTAGGTAAATATAAAAGGTTATTCATATCATGTGAGTAATTTAAAATATATATGACTGTCTACAGAAAAATTATGATGTATTTGTGGGTTTTATAATGTATGTAGATGTAATATACATAACATGTATAAAGTACAGTGGGGGAAGTGAATGCATTTATACAATTGCAAGTATTTCCATATGTTATTATGTTAAGTAGTATAAAATTATCTCTAAGTAGACTGTGAAGTTAAAGGTGTTTATTCTAATATCTACAGCAGCCACTAAAAGCAAAGCATTATTAAATATTATATATTCTTTAAAACATTCAAATAAACTATTGGAAATAAAAATATAAAAAATAATATCATGAGATTATTGTTAATATTGTTTGGTATAATAAAACTGCAGCCATATCTTTTTAAAGTGCATAAGCTTTAGAGCTATACACAGAATTGTTTTCACAATAAAACTATATATCTTTGATTTGATTTATAATAGTCCAGAGAAAAATATTAATAAGTATTAAAGTTGGATAATGGTTGCATGGCATTCTTTATTAGTATTCTTTCTGTTTTAATAGTATCCTGAACAGTATTCTTTCTTTTTTTGTGTGTATATTTGAAATTTTACTAATAATGTACATTTTTTTCCTAAATCTAAATCCAATCCAATCTAAAACTTCACTCTCTCCCATGTCCAGTGCTATGCTGGTAAGTATTTAATGACCAGCATCTTTGGGTGGGGGAAAATAGCCCTGATTTGTAACACTTGCCAATTCCCATAATGTAAATACTACCACGGCCAAATTTGCATTATCAGTATGATACCATTGAATTCAGAGTTGGGAAGAGATGCACCGTAGCACACTTATTATACTGCCTTTGTACCACACTGATACACTAGAAGTAAATAACCACATAAAGTAAAATTTAGTGACGAGCTGTGTTTATTGCCTTTGTTTTCATGTAATTTATTTAATTGTATGTTAGTATAACTTAATTTTTAATAATAGCTGTGTAACAATTGGCTTACAAGGTTCCTGGAAATTTAACAGCCTGCTTGGCCAGATCCAGAACACACTGCAACATCCTCAACTTTCCTAACTGCCTAATGCAGCAAAAGTTGAGAACCACTGCTCTAACCTGAATCGACACATCTCTACTTCTTACTCTTTACTGTGAACACACCCAGCTATTCTCAATCAGGCATAACCAGCCAGGGAAAGAGAGAGGCAAATCCATCACCCTCTTTCCTTCTGCCACAGTCTCCTCATGCTACACTGAATCCCTGATTCAGGGTGGCCCCTTGAATGACATCCTAATTTGCTCCCTCTCTTCTTGAACCTTGTGTTTGCTTCAAAATAGTTATGCACATAACTCTACAGTATTTAACGTGCTCCCATCTCTCATAGAGCAATAGCCTAATTTTTCGTGGATTGTCTTTTAAAGGAAGAGGATGAGAGAAACTTTCTTATTGCTAATAAACACTGTTAGGGTATCGATGCCTTAAATTACTGAGTACACTCTTGGCTTAAGCTTAAGTACAGCATATCCATTCATTATTTATAACCATTTTAAAATTGTAAGTAGTCCAATCCATGCTGTTACTTACACTTATCTTTTCTGTATTCTAAATTATGTGACTTCAATTCAACAATGAAAACCATAAAATATGCATTTCCATATCCCCATTGAGAAGACAATTTAGTCTGACCACTCTTTTCCCCAAAAGAATAGCATACATTTTACCTAGAAGAAACAGACCCAAAAGAGTAATTTTAGCATAGCATTTTATCATCACCAAAGGTTATATATATATATAAAACACTAAATAGTATATATTGCACTTCCTGTAATTTTCACTTAACCTGAACAGTACGAATGTACATGGATTTCCAAAGCACAAATCCACCTAAAGGCGGCATCCCTAAGCCAATTGCCCTACACAGCAGATAGCTCCTCTGCTTAAATGATGGGCTGTACTGCCATGGCAACAGGCTGATAATGCTGGAAGGGATTTCTAGCCAACATCTTAATTCCCAGAGATATTAAAAGAATTTCAAATTTGGCTTTCACATACACATAAACACACATAACGTGCAGCTAGTAGTAACAAAAACAAAATAAAAAGAACTAATATTTATTGAGCTAGAACTGAATCCATTTATATAAATCTCATTTAATATTCACAACTTTACTAGGTATTATAATACCCATTTTGTAGATGAAGAGATCAAGATTCAGAGCAGTGAAAAAATCTGATCACCCAGCTAGAAAGTCAGAGAGCCTGGATGTAAATAAAGCTGACTGATCCACAGACTGCAATCTTTGCCCCAAGTCATGCAGTCCTCCAAAGTCTGGGTCTGCTTCCACCCTGGTCTGCTGACTCTAATGATCATTAGTGCAAATCCAGGAGGGAGCAAGGAGCAAATACTGATACCCGCTGAAGTAAGTAAAATCTTAAACTCTTCCACCTTCCAGGCTCTCCTACCCGAATGCGTAATCAGGGACAAAAAGGCAGTAAGCTATTTTGACCCTTGACACTTTTGCCTGGTACTACTACCACATGTCTGAAGGTATCTATAAACTAAGCCACAGAATGCCAGTCAGGAGAATCTGTTAGCCTTTCTAGCCTTCGGCCTTCATCTCTGGTTTACGGCTGAAGTCCCATCACCTAGAATAGTATCTGGACCATTGTAGGAGCTCAAGAAATGTGTTGACTATGTAGATGCTCCGTCAAATGAGTAGGATTCTGAACAGGGCAAGCCAACTTAGGGCAAGATCCACAGCTCCTCTTGTGTTCTTTTTCACACTAATTTAAAATAAAGATTTTTTAAAAGTCCTTCACACAAGAGAAGGCAGTCATAAGCTAAACAGATGTGCTGCATTGCAGAAGTGAAGGTTAAAGGTTGAACTGAAAAACCCATCAAAATAAAAATAGCTTTCCTTCTTGCAAATAATGTTCCTTGTTTTTTATGACCTTTAGGCTGAAGATTATTTAAAATCTTACTCAAGAATACAGCTAGGCTTCTGTGAGATAGTCATTCATTCATTGAGAATTCCCCAGAGGCTTCTAAACAAGTAAGCACAGTAATTTTGTTTTACTTAGTTATTTATTTTTGGTGAAGGCTTTCAAGGTTTGTGCCCTTTCCCTCAGCAATTTTTTAATTAGCATATCTGTTACCTCCAAGTGAGACAATTGCTAGAACTGCTTGCAATGGCTGCCTTATTGACATGCGAGGAGCATCTCAAAAACACAGAGCTTAAGAGAGAATCTGTATAGCCTGTCTGTTGGAAAATAAATGACTCCAAGTGGATGCCAGGTTGTGGGCAGTTCTGCTGCATAAGGTGGTGGTGAGAATCGAAAAGAACATGCATGGGAAAATATTCCGGAAACTGTGAAATGGCTCAGAAAAGGAGGAATTTTTACTGAAGTGTTAATAATAGTGCCAAGCTAATACATTTGCTACCACCATTTTTACTTTCCTTAAAATTAAAAAAAGATATTGTTTAAATCACAGACTAAAATGGAAACTTAGGCTAACAGTTCAAGAAAAGAATGCTGGGTTCTTATTCAAATTGGTGAATGAAGCCCTGCACAGAGCAACAGGCACGTGTTCCTCTTTCAGGATGGCTATGATGTTGCTAATGAACTGACAATCACGGTGCAATTTGTCTCTGTTTTTTCCTATTTCAATAGCACCTCACCTATCAGGAGCACAATATCAGCTATTTTTTTTAACCTTTCTGCAATATGAGTGGGGTTGGCATGTACAGGAAGTAAAAGAGCTGCCGGAGTCAATGTTGCCAAATCCCGCGAGCTAGAGCGCTCATTCATTCTGCCATCCTGATCAGAACCTAATCTCACTCAGTTTGTACATAAGCCCCATCTATGGTTTTCAAGGATGCCACAGACTATAAACAACAGTTTTATTAGGGAAAGGATCAATTTAATCAGGTATACTGTACATTGATAGTAGTGAGAAAAGGTATGTGTGTAACGCCTGCAATGTTAAAGTGAAGGTATAAACAAACTCAAAAATCATAGCAACCCAGGAAGAGTAATATAGAAGTGAGCAGCCTGGTATACCCTGTTGGCCCTGGAGGGCATCATTGCTTTGCAGAATAATCTCTTATGTGTGCAATGGTCACCTTGAGTCATCAAGAATAAATTAAATAATGTTCAGCTTTCTTTAATTAAGAAGGCAGGAAAGTGTGCAATCCATTTTAGACATATATCTTTAATAAATGTCTTAAATTTTAAATAAAACTTCAAGCAGGCAAACCTGTTACCTAAAATGACTTATCTCCTAGTAGTTCTGACTCCCTGAAACTCTCACAAGTCCTATATTTTATTCTTCTGTTTTCATTATCCCATTCTTAAAGATAAGACTGCCTGTGCATTTGAAACTAGTTCTTTTCTTCTTGGGTTACCTTTAAGCTAAGTGATAGTACCACTTCTACTGCCCCATTCCCTAAAAACATGCCTCAGGGATCCCAGTGGTTGTGACCACCACAGTTCTAGCCTATGCAACTAACACCTCCCTAATACCGAGTGAGGCCTGAGAACTGGGTCAGTGAGATGATTGTGCGAGAAGTTACTAGAGAGATGAAGGAGGGTACGGGGTGGATTGGTGAAGGAGAAACCAGAAGAACCCAATTATTCTTTATTACAGACTGCTATGGTCTCAACTGTATCCTGCCAATGTCATGCAGTTATAGATGGGACCATAGGAAATAATTAGGTTGAGATGAGGCCATAAGGGTGTAGTCTTCATGACGGGATTAGTGTCCTTCTTAGAAGAAACCAGAAAGCTTGCTCTCTACCCTCCTACCAGCCCCCAGCAAGAAGGTAGCCATCTGCAACCAAGGAGGAGAGTCCTCACCCAAACCCAACCATGCTGGTACACTGATTTCAAACTTTTAGCCTCCAGACTGAGAGAAAACAAATCTCTGCTGTTTAAGTGACTCAGTCTAAGATATTTTGTTACAGAAGCCTGAGCAAACTAAGACACAACACTCCCCACGCCCAGCAACTCTAGCTCCCCATTAGCTATTATCCCCGCAGGAAAGGGCTTAAGGTTTTCACCTTTCCAAACCTTAAGACAGCATGGGAAGGAAACAATCTCCCAAGCAAGTGGTAAGGGCAAGCAGAAAATGATGAGGCTGATCATTCCATATACATTTAATAACTCTTTGCTCCAACAGGCTTTTGCTCTGATCTAATATTTCCCCTGTGGACACCAGAACCAGGAGCAAAACAAAATTTAAACCACAGAATGAGATATGGTGGTGCTGTTAACAAAGCAGATTTCCACCAAAGACACTAAGTTTTTCAAATATGATCAGATAATCAAAAAGTTTCCTGAAATTGGTTCCTTACTCCTAAAAGAAGAGATAAAATCCATTTGGGTACTCAATGAAAAGAAACCAAAGTTTTGAGCCAGTGTGAGATTCACCACATGGTGCAGTCAGAGAAGACTTGAAGGGCTGCAGAATGGTTATGTTCAAGTCAAAACTGAGCACTAAGGAGTCCCAATTTTGACTGAATCTCCAAAGAACCTCCAAGATTGTAGAATGCTGGCTACCCAAAATATCACCAAAACAACCTGTATAAAGACAGCGCTGACTGTGGCCATGGAGAGCACTGTCTCAATAGTCGTAGTAGCAACTCAGAAGGGAAAACAAGAGAAGCTTAGATATTTATGGGATTTTAAAGTCCTCTTCACAGCAGATATTTTAATGAAGAGCCTTGGTTAGAATTGAGTAAGGATCATCATGATAGCTTAGGACTGGTAGACACAGCAAGACAAGTATTTTAAAGTGAGGAGTTCTGAGGTCTTAAGATATAAACTATCTAATACTGATACTTTCTGTGAAAGAGCTGATGGCTCTTCCAGGCAGTTCCTGGAATGAACAATGAAGTTATTTATAACTTTTGTCTTAGAAGACAAAGAACAAGAACAAGAACACATGAATGTCCTAGTGGAGAGAAGCAGAATATGCCACCACAAAATATACCACTTTGGCATAAGGATAATTTTGAGTCCAAGGCAATTGAAAAGTAGCAGCTAAACAAACAAATAACAAACAAACAAACAAACAAAAAACCTATTTTCCCTGCCCCTGTTTACCCAAAAGCAGGACTAAACTTTATAAAGGTGTACCCCGCCCTTCTCTACTAGGAAGACAGAAGTTACCAGGGAAAACTCGAGACCCTTATTGACTCAGAGATGGCACCAGGTGAATATATATAACTCTACTAACTAGTCCATATCTTCCATTACTTCCTCAATGCATTCACTTTCCCACAGTTTGCCACCCCTAGAATCTCAAAGTCCTTTCCTTTGTCTTATCAATTCTCTAAAATTTATTGTTCTTTTTTTAGGATGCCATATAAGCCCAAGTTCTAACCACCGCTTTGAATTACTCAACTCTGAACATTCCCATTTGCAAGCAGGATGCATATGTTTAATAAACTTCTGTTTTTCTCTTGTTAATCTGTCTTTTGTGAGTCTAATGTATAGGGCCTCAGTTGGAGAAACTAGGAAGGTAGACAGAAAAAGCTCTTTTTCCTCCCCCCACACAAGATTGACAATGCTGTATTGAAGACAACAACAGTGAAGAGTAAAGTCAGGTTAACGTAGAAATAAGCTGTGTGGATGCTGTCTGTTCTCCATAACGCTCTTAATTATACTCAGTTGTGTACATGTGAGTCTCCCACACAGTAATTATAAACTCTTTCAGAGCAGAGATTATATCTACCCCTGAAACACTGCCCATTCTTTTTTTCTTTTTTTTTGTCTTCCATATTGTTTCATCTTCAAAATCACCATTATCTCTAAGGCATAAAAGAATCTAGAAGACTCTATTATTATTTTCAAACCTTCTGTAGGCCAAAAGCTGTTAAAGAACTTATGAGGAACACCAGTTGTGGGTTTTTCTAAATAAAAATCTAAAATTGTCTTGGAGTCCCTGAACATGTTCAATGTAATTCATTCAGAGAGTGTGTATTTTGAGCTAATTTTAACATAGATTGTTAAGCCTTCTCAATTGTTTCCAAAACAGTGCTAAAATAAGATAACTTGGATATATAAAAGCGCATTGTATTTTTTTCTGTAGCAGTGCTAAGTGTAAGAATCACTATTGTAAAAATCCCATTTCAGTGTGTCTTTATTTTTATTACACCAGTTCATCATCAGCAAAACACTGTGAAGTTTCCTGAGGAGAGAAGAGATTCTTTGCATTTGAAATACCTCAGAAAGAACTGTTTTTAATTATCACTGGTATTTCAGATCCTATGCTAGTCACAGGTGTCCCATTGATGACCTTTCCTATGAATCTGATTTCATTTATATCTTGTAAAATGCTTTTCTCTTTCAGGAAAAAAAAAAGTTGCTCTTCCTTTTCTCACTTTTATTGCATTTTATGTATCACTTCATCAAACATTATAAGGAAGGAAATTTGAGGTGAATTATAAATTGATGGAATGTTTCTCAGAGACATCACTTGAACTACAAGAATATTCCATGAAGATAACAATTATCAGGCCTTTTTACTGCTGAATTTACCACACCCAACACTATGTCAGACACCCTGGGCATTTTCTCAATTACTCCTTAAGCCTATTTCACATTCCAGATTCAACAATGAGATGTCTATGTGACCGGGCTGCTGAGAATTCAAATTCTACTTCTACCTCACACTGTCATTCTGTAACTGAGCAAATTGGGGCTCATGTACATGGCGCCTTGATGCATGACCCAACAATTAGCATTGAGGAAATAAGTTTTTATTTACAGGATTCCAGCACTCCTGCTTAGAGCCCTCTTCTCCTATGAGACCCAGCATTTCCCTTACTCCTCACCAAGGCATAAGGCAAAAACATACCCAACGTTCCCCATATCCTTATTTGTTCTTAAGCTGGCTGTGCAAACAGTCCTCCAACCCTTTGGAAGGCACCCTTGTGGATTTCAGAATCACCATCCTATCACAGCAGCTCTCTCATTCAGGATCTGAGGTACACTGTCCTCAGCCTCTGTGTAGTAATCCAGGAAAACATGCAGCGTGTTCTACTGGATCATAGTAGAGTCCAGGAAGGCACATCCTTCCTGTACATCCTTCAGAGAAGCAAAAGTCTACAGTCTTAGTATCCCCGGCCACGGTTCAGCATTCCAGGCATCTCCCACTAATCCATGTTTGGTTAAGCAGGTCCCTGCAATCCCTAGCTCCATCAGCTTTTCCCACACAGCTCCATCAGCTCTCTCCTTATAGCCTTTCCTCAGCCTACATGCATGCCTCCCTTACTACCTCGGGTCACATGGCCAAGTCTCCTTACTTCATGGCTCCTTCCTCCTGGCTGCCTTCTCAGAGGAGCAGATGTAGCTCCTCCCTCACTACAGGCAGCATGGCAGAATCCCCATCTCCTTCAGCTGCCCTTATTTTAAATGCTGACCTGAGCTTCCTATGTATCCTTATATCCAGCCCCTCCTACAATGAGTTACTTGTGCCAATTCCCCCATATCTTTTTACCTTCATGTAGCTGCTATCTTTAGTCAGGGCAAGAGTACCCCATGACTGGGAGCTTCCACCTCCCTGCCTCTTGTGCAGGCACAGTATAAGTTCCCCTGGCTATGTCATGAGTCACTATACATTCTGAAAGTCATGTACACCTTTTGCCTTTTGTTATGAAAATTATCTTAACCGATCCCCTAGCCATGGGCAGTGGGGAAAATTTTCCCCTTCTCCCATCCCCTAGCCATGGGCAGTGGGGAAAATTTTCAGGGACCCCCACTCTGCACCCTTCTACAATTCCTTTTCTTAAATAATCTGTTTAAGTCTCTTCTCTGGGAGTCTCAAGCACAGTTTTAAGCCAAATGCACACTGTATTCTACACAGTTGTCAAGTGATGAATTCCAGAGTCCCCTAAAGGCGGCAGAAAGGTCTTTTATGGGGTCACATAAGTCCAAGTTGATGAGAACATGTCCCTGTCTCTTACATTTTATAATTTGTTTCTAGATCATGATCTGCACCTTTATGTGTTGGAGGGAAAAGGCTGAGAAATGCACCCTCAAAAGATATAGGGGATAAGGTGAGCACTGCCTTTTATTGGGCTATTAAAATCTTGAATGTTATAACTACAGTTAGGCGGATAGATGCCAGCAGTTGTATTTCCCAAAACACGGTAGATAGCAAACAATAAATGTGTAAAAAAGACATTTTCATTACATACCTTTGAGAAAGCTGAATTAAACAAAGTTAAATATACTTCTCCACTGCAGGATTTCTAGAGCCTTTAATAAGTTCTGAGAGGGATATATAGTATGCAGTATTTATGTATAAACATAAACAAAATTCATGTATAAATGGAACACTTTTTCACAGAATACTTCTTAGAACTAAAGTTCAAAGAAATCATTAGGAAATTCAGGGCTAAAGAATTACTATCAATTAACAAACGATTTCAGGTAGCTCTGTTCTATCCTTTATCAAAAGCAGATGAAATTCATCTTCTCTTGTTGATAATTTTTTTTCTGTCAAAGCCAGGGGACTAATCTAAGTAAATAAAATGAGGTGTATGCCTGTCCCTCACCATTTGCTATGGCCAGGGGAAAAAGAATGTGCTTGTTAGGTTGCCTGGGACATGTGGCCATCCCTGAAGTCCCCGTCTCTGGGAAGGGGGAAAAGGCAGTAGGGTCAGACCCACGCACAGGGACTAAGTGAAAAATCATTGGCTACTACATTGGTAAAACAATATCCACCTTATAGATATTATTAATGAGATTAATGTATTTAAAGCATTTTAGCACAATGCCTGCCTGGCTCTTAGGAAGTGGTAAATAAGTGGTAACTGCTATAACAATAAGAACATCAGCAGCATCATACACTCCTATCTAGTCAGGCTTTCTAATCTAGAGCAACTGCCTCCCAGCTGATTTATCCTTAATCCTCTGGGATAATTCCTCAGACTGCATATAAATTATCTTTCAAAACTTCTTATCTGAGTATGCTACTTCTCTTCGCTTTATAGAACTCTATAAAGTTCAAATATTTGTGCACAGGAAGGTCTCTCTGCTGTCTGGCAAAAGGCTGCCTTTCCAAGTTGATCTTCTAACATTTGCCTGGTCCCATGGTCTCTACATTTCAGCCCTACTGCACCTCTGATCCTTGAAGGCACTATACTTTCTCATTCATCTGTTTAATCAGTCCTCTGCATGTGCTTCTTCTGTTCCCTCAAACTGGGATGTTTCCCCTGACTCCAACTGCAAAATTTTCAAGGCCAAATCGAATTAGTATCTATCCTTGATACTCCCAGTCAGTGTTAATCATTTTCTACTCTCTGCTCCCATATAATTTTTAATTCTATTATAGCACTTCTCACACATCCTCATATAACTATTACTTGCACAAGTGTCTATTACCATGCATTACACAGGACTGCCTGTTGCAAGTGATATAAACCAAATTAGAACTTGCTTGGGCAAAAATATGGAGATTAAATTGGAAATACTTTGGGTCACTCATGTAATTCATAGAACACATAAATAACCAGACTACAAAAAGACAAGAGATACATTCCAATTTCTGAAACAATTGCAGCCACAAAACCCCACCAGAATTTTGTTCCAAAGGCAAACCTGCATCATATTTTGTCTCTGAGGGTAGATATTCTTTTCTCAATAATTTTGATGACATAGATAAATTACATACAGTAAAATTTACATATGGTAAAACTTCATACAGTAAAACATACCCTACTTGCAAACTCTATGAGTTGTGGCAAATGCATACAGCCCTGAAACTACCATTACAAACAAGATATAGATCAATTTTATCACCCTCCAAAACTCTCCTATGCCCTTTGTAATCAAATTTTCCCTGCAACCTCAGTCCTTGGCAACCAATGACCTGTTTTCCATCCCCAAAATTTTGCCTTTTCTAGAATGTCGTGTGAAATCAGTATGCAGCCTTTTGAGTATGACTTCTTTCACTAAGGGTAATTGTATTTGAGATTCATTAATGTTTTCATGGGTATCAATAGTTACTTAATCTTGTCTTATTATATCAACTAGGATATTCAGTGTGATGTTGAACAGAAGTGGTGTGAGTGGACATCATTGCTTTTTTTCCCCCCAGTCTTAAGGGGAAAGCATTTGGTAATTCACTACTAAGTGTGATGTTAAGCTGTATTTTTTTGTACATACCCTTTATCAGAATGATGAAGTCTCCTTCTATTCCTACTTTACTAGAGTACTTATTATTGTTGTTTTAAACCATAAATGGATACTTTATCAACTGCTTCTTTTGCATCTATTATAAATATTATATGGTTTTATTCATTACTCTGCTGATATGGTGATTTACACTGATTTTTGAATGTTGAAACCAGCCTTGTATTTCCAGGACAAACCCACTTAGTTATAATGTATTATCCTTTGTATAATGTTTGATTCAATGTTATAACATTTTATTATGATTTTAGCATTTATTCTTGAGGGATATTGATTTTTAGTTTTCTTTATTTATAATATTTTTGTCTGGTTTTGATAAGGTAAAATGACTTGACAAGTGTTCTCTCTATTTACTGGAAGAGTATGTGTAGACTTGGTGTTATTTCTTTCCTAAAGGTTTAGTAAGAAGCACTAATTCCCTTAATAAATACAGGATTATTCAGGTTATCTAATTTTGTGTATGCTGTTTGATAGTTTTTATCTTTTGAGGAACTTACCTATGTCATCAACATTATTGAATGTATAGACACAGAGCTCTTCGTAGTAATCACTTATCCTTTCAATGCCTGTAGAATCAGTGGTGATATCCTTTCCTTTATTTCTGATATTAGTCATTTTTTTATCTTCTCTTTTTCCCCCTTGCTCAGTCAGGGTAGAAGTTTATGAATTATATCACTCTTTTCAAATACCAGCTTTTTGTTTCATTGATTTTCTCTAGTTCCTTGTTTTTATTTCTTTGATTTCTACTTTTTATTTTTCCCTTCATTCTGTTTGTTTAGAGGTTTAATTTGTTCCTCTTTCCCTAGATTCTTAATGCTTAGATCTTGAATTGAGGTCTTGTTTCTAAAATAAGTATTTAATTCTATAAATCACACATATAGCACTAATTTAGATGAGTCCACAAATCTTTGTGCTTTTCATTCTCATTTTTACTCAGTTCGAAATGTTTCCTATTTCCCTTTGTGATGTCCTCTCTAACACATGGATTATTTAGAAATTTGTTGTGTTGTTTACTTTCCAAAATATATGTCACTATCTTCCTGTTAGGGACCCCTAGCTTAATTCCATGATATGACCAGAGAGCATACTCTATATAATTTCAATCTTTTAAATTTCTTTAGGTTCCTTTTATAGCCCAGAGCATGGTCTACCTTGATGAATGTCCCATATGTATTTAAAAAGTACATATATTGTTTTGTTTTGGGGTTGAATATTCTCTAAATGTCAACTAGTTCAAGTTGGTTGATAGTATTCATGTTTTCTATATCCTTACTTATTTTTGGTCTTCTTGTTCTCTCAATTATGGAGTATTAAATCTTCCAGGTATAATTGTGGGTTAATCTATTGTTTGTTTCCAGCTCTACCAATTTGTGCTTAGTGTAATTCGAAATTATGTTGTTGGAGGGAATCCAAGATGGTGGTACAGTAGGTGAAAGTTACACTCACTTCCTCCTAGGACTAAACTGACGTTAAAACTAAAATATAGAACAAACCTGAATAACCAACTGAAAAATAGCTAAAGAGAAGTCTCATAACCAAGAATATATGAGGTCTGTCTAGAACAAGTCCAGCCATTGCTAATATAATGAGAATAGTTTGCGTAACATCAGTGTAACCTGGCAGCCAAGGAGAGTGGACTGGAATGCACATGTGTGAATAATGATGGCATCACTCTACTAGTCAGTGGGAACTATAAATGCTGTTGAGCTAGCATATGTGCTATATGGCCATCCCATTCAAAATGACTAAGCAAGCAAAGCAATGAATCTGCATCAAATGTTGCATTAAGCTTGAACATTTCTCCACAGAAACTATTCAGATGATTCAGAAGGCCACAGCTATGAACAACTGGTGATTGACAGCTTCATCACAGTAATGCACCCACTTGCATCATATCTTATGCAGTTTTTTGGCAAAACATCAAATCACCCAAGTGACTCAGTCCCCCTACAACCCAGATTTCATGCCCTGTGACTTCTGGCTTTTCCCAAAACCAAAATCACCTTTGAAAGGGAAGAGATTTCAAAGTATCAATGAGATTCAAAAAAATACCATGGGGCAGCCAATGGTGACTGGGAGAATTGTGTGAGGTCCCAGGGTGCCTAATTTGAAGGGGACTGAGGTGCCATTGTCCTATGAACAATGTCTCTTGTATCTTGTATCTTCTTCAATATATGTTTCTATATTTCATATTACATGGCTGGATACCTTCTGGACAGACTTCATATATTGGATTGGCCAAAAAGTTAGTTTGGTTTTTCCCTAAGATGGCTCTAGTAGGATTTGTTGTCTTTAACTTCATTCAAAACAATTTTGTTAGATTGCATTGTGACAGCTGTCATATGTGCGCATTTTTTAAAAAATTTATCAAAATTGATGAATTTTGTGTAGTCATTTCAATATTGAAAATGGAAGAAAATATGCAACCATTTCAGTATATTATAGTTTATTATTTCAAGAAAAATAAAAATGGCAACTGAAATGCAAAAACAAGATTTGTGCTATGTATGGAGAAGGTGCTGTGAGTGACCGAATGTGTCAAAAGTGGTTTGTGAAATTTTGTGCTGGAGATTTCTTGCTGGATGATGCTCCACAGTTGGGTAGACCACTTGAAGTTGACAGCAATCAAATCAAGACATTAACTGAAAACAATTAATGTTGTACTTCATGGGAGATAGCCAACATATTCAAAGTATCCAAATCAATGAAGTTATTGGTGAAAATGAAAAATGTGTCTTTTTTTATGGAAAAAAATAACTTTTTGACCAACCCAATAGAAGAAGCCACATTGGAAATGGTAGGAAGGGCAAAGACACAAAAAGTCATCCAAACTGGAAAGAAAGAAGTAAAATTCATCATTTACAGGTAACACGATACTGTACAGAGAGAGCACCAAAGCTTCCATCAAAAAACTACTAGAACTGATAAATGAATTTAGCAATAGAGCAGGATACAAAATTAATATCCAGAAATCAGCTGCATTTCTATATGCCAGTAATCAACTAACAGAAAGGGAAATTAAGAAAACAATCCCATTCACAATTATTGCAAAAATATAAACCACCTAGAATAAACCTAACCAAGGATGTAAAAAACCTGTACTTGGAAAATAATAAGATGATGAAGAAAGAAACTGAAGAAGATACAAATTAGTGGAAGCACATACCATGTTCATGGATAGGAAGAATTAACATCATTAAAATGTTCATACTACCCAAAGCAATCTATAGAGTCAATACAATTCCTATCAAGATTCCAATGACACATTTCACAGAACTAGAACAAATATTTCAAATATTTATATGAAACCACAAAAGGTCTCACGTAGTAGCACAGATCCTGAGAAAGAAAAACAAAGTTGGAGGTACCACGCTACCTAATATCAAACTATACTATAAGGCCATAGTAATCAAAACAGCTGGGTCCTGGAATAAAAACAGACACATAGATTAGTGGAACAGAATAGAGAGCCCAGAAATAAACCCACACCTTTATAGTCAATTAATATTCAACAGAGAAAGCAAACACATACAATGGGCTAAAGGTAGTTTATTCAATTAATGGTGTTGGGAAAATTGGACAGATACATGCAGAAAAATGAAACCAGACCATCTTCTTACACCATACACAAGAATAAATTCAAAGCAAATCAAAAACTTAAATGTTAGACCTGAAACCATAAAAATCATAGAAGAAAATTTAGGCAGCAAAATCTCTGACATTACTCATAGCTATATTTTATTGGATATATCTCCTAAGGCAAGGGAAACAAAAGAAAAGTAAACACTTTGGGCTATATCAAACTAAAAAGGTCTTCCACAGCAAAGGAACTCATCAACAAAATGAAGAGACAACACACAGAATGGGAGAACATATTTGCCGATACATTTGATAAGGGGTTAATATCCAAAATTTAGATTGAATTTACAAAACTCAACACCAAAAAATTGAACAACCCAATTAAAAAATGGGTAAAGACACTTCTCCAAAGAGGACATACAGATGGCCAATAGACATATGAAAACATGCTCAACATCATTAGCTATCAGAGAGATGCAAATTAAAACCACAATGAGATACCATCTCACACCTGTCAGAATGGCCATCATAAATAAATCAATAAACAATGAGTGCTGGCAAGGATGTGCAGAAAGGGGAACCCTCTTGCACACCTGTTGGTGAGAATGCAGATTGGCACAGCCACCGTGGAAAGCAGTATGGAGATACCTCAAAAAATTAAAAATGGATCTGCCTTTTGACCCAGCAATCCCATTTCTGGGAATACATCTCAGGAACCCAAAACACTAATTCAAAAGAACATAAGCACCCCTACATTCATTGCAGCATTACTTACAACCACCAAAACATGGAAGCAGCCCAAGTGTCCATCAATAGATGAGGGGATAAAACAACTATGGCACATTTACACAATGGAATGCTTCTTGGCCATAAAAAAGAAAATTTTATGTTTTGTGACAGTACAGGTGGACCTCGAGAACATTATGCTAAGTGAAATAAGCCAGTCAGAGAAAGACAAATACCGTATGATTTCACTCTTATGTAAAATCTAATGACCAAACTGCATTAACAAGGAAAATGCGGACAGACTCAGACAGAGAGTAGGATGACATCTATTGGAGGTGGGGGGGCGGCGTTTAGGGGCTAGAGGGATTGAGCAAAAAGGAAAAAGGACTCATGGACATGGAGGACAGTGTGGTGATTCCTCAGTAGAGGAGAGTATAAGGGGAATAAATGGTAATGGAAAAAAAATTCAATAAAGATTATATCATTAAAAAAAAGGAAAACAATTCTGCTGCCATCTTAGGAAGGTCTTTCAAGTCCCATAGGCCTCATTTTTCTCAACTGTAAAATAAGATTTGGGGACGAGATGGCTTCAAGATTGCTTCCAGCTAAGGTACCCAACTTTTTCCAGTGTGCCTGAGATGGTCCTGATTTTAAAACTGAAAGCCTGACACTCTTGAGACCTTCTCAATCCCTGGCAACCTAAGATAGTTGGTCACCCAATTCGCTCTTCTGGTTCATGAGGAGTCCCAACTCATCACTTGATACACACATATTTTAATTCACTGTTTAATTTCAGCAGCAGTACAATATTCTGGTCTAATTTCTCACATGGGCTTTATAGCCTTTTTATATTGATCAGTGTTTGTTAATTTAGGTAAATGAGTGCTAATAGAGTCAAAGATTGAGGGGCTTTTTTGCCTTGTGAAATTCTGAATACATCAAATGATTTGTTTTGACTCAAAGTGTGGCATGGCAACTTTGTGTGGCATAATATCTTTCAAAAGTGGCAAAGCACAGTGACACGATGCCATCAGTGATCCTCTTAAGAACTGCTCTATCAGCAACATGTACCTGACAGTGCAAGACACTTCACAAATCTAAAACAAGGGTTGCAGGTATTTGTAACTAGTACAAAATCTATCATCTGCTATTTGATATTAATATTAATGTAATTATTTCTGTGACACCTCTAAATTCATTCTGTTTCTAGTCTCTGCTTGAAAAGGAAACAATGACCTCATCCTTTGCTGCTATTCTGAAATCAGTCATTGTAACTAAAACCCTTGTTTTCTTCACAAAAGAAATCAGATGACCTTTGCTCTAACCTTTGGTTTGATATTTACAAAAGCTAATTATGGGGTGGGCAGCTCTCCTTTATCATTCTGGGATATTTGGTTAAGGTCCACTCTTTAAATTAAAAAAAAAAAAAAACTCATTCAGAAAGCTGTTTAGGGCCTTATACAGTATAATGAGCCCTAGAAAGGGATAGTTAATTTTGAACTTGGGCCATCAACATCAATTTTCTCAAAACCAATCAAGTAGAACATAAGGCGATACAAACCAGCCATTATTATCAGCGTTTTGACTAACAAAACAGAATCAGTCACCTGGTGGTCTGGTGGTTAGAGGTCACAGGGATACCCAGTCTGACAGCTTTAGCAGTAAACCTCACTTTTCCACCACCACACCCTCTGCTACTGCATCAGCAAGAAAAGAACTGCAGGGAACTCTGCATTACTTGAACTCTAAAGGTTACTTGGCTAATAAAGAGAAGAATGCCCCTAAGATTAAGTCTAGTCATATACCCCATAGTGCACGTATCTTATGTTGCTTTAACACATTTTTTATTTTTTATACTTATAGAGATTTTTGATGGGCCAAAATTGAGAAGAGAAGAAAAAGCATTTGTGATTGAAACAATAATGGAGGCAGACAGCATTCTACCTCCTCCCCAGGTTCCCCCTGGCAATTTGGTTCTCAGGGTAAAAGTAGAGCTCTGACTCCTTTTGTTCAACCCAGCCACCGCCCTTTAGCAGTCTGAGTCTGAGCATGGCTGCCACGCCCAATCATGTGACAAAGGCAGATCTAGGGGGACTCTGGGCACTGAGACGGCCTGATCTTGCTTACAGATGTGTAATATATTGGGCTCGGTAACATGAAGGTGGGAATCAGCTGTTATCTCTATAAATGAATGATTAAAATGGGGCTTAGTGTTTTTATCATTCTTTTAGTGTGTATATATATACACACACACAGACATATATATATATATTCTCAGTGTGTGTGTGTGTGTGTGTGTGTATTCTAAAATGCTAACTGATAAAAGTATTCTTTTCCTAGAAAGAAAGGGATGTGGCCAAAGGATTTCCCGATTTTCAGAAAAAGGGTGAATGCTGCCCCCTTTTGACTGTTAGGAGCTATGTACAGTACAGCTTCAAACCTGAAACATAATGAAACGAAGAGACTGGACTCAACACCCCATTTCTGTAATGAAAAATCTGATTAAATCTTGGAAACTGGAAAGCTGAAGGGGCTCAAAATTTATCCAGTAAAATTCTTAATGGAATTTTTCTAGCTTCCTGGGAGATTAGCCATTCTTTACGCAGCCTCCTATATCATTTTAGTTGTACCTATTTAATTGACTCTTAATTCTGCCTGGAATAAACATTTTAGTTTATTGCTATTTCTCCCACTAGTGATAAAGCTTTTTTCTTTTTAACGGAGTTTATTGGGGTGACATTGGTTAACAGAATTACATAGGTTTCAGGTGTACAATTCTATAATACGTCATCTGCACATCGTATTGTGTCAAGCCTCCTTCCATCACCATTTATCCCCTCATGCCTTTTTAGTGATAGACTCCTTGAGAACCTGAACCATGTCTTTTTTTTTTTTTGCCTGTGTAAATGTACAAACTGAAAAAAAAAAAACAACTTTCTTGCCTAAGTGCACGCAGTACCTAAAAAGCTTTGTGTATATCGGGTGCTCAAAAAATACACGTTTATTGAAAGCAAATGTCTAGCTAAGGTCAAGATCACAGTCTAGTTGTGAATGGTTCTCTCTGAACAAAGCTAGTGAGTCCATCTGGGGTTTAAAGTCAGGACATTCACATAAGGGGTATCATACTTTAATATAGGACCTCTAAACTTTTTGAGTACACATCCCCAATAAGTGTTATACTTATTTATAGAGTATATGGGTTGTATGGACCTACCATTGAACTATTATGTTATATACATTAAAAACACACAAATAATAAAATTAAAATAAAAAACTTAGTTACACTACACACAGATATAATATTGAATGAAATAAACTAGACACAAAAGAGTGCATACAATATGATTCCATTGAGCTAAAACTCAAAAACAAACAAAACTAATACATAACATTAGGAGTTAGGCTAGTGCTTACCTTTGGGGGAGTATTGATTAGGGGAAGAACATGAGTGACTTCTAGGATGCTACTAATGTTTCCTGACCTTGATGCTGGCTACACACATGCATTCAGTTTATGAAAATTCAATAAGCTATATATTCATGATATGTGAATTTATCTGTATATATTATACTTCATTTAAAAAGATTTTTAAACAATATATTTATTGAACCCAAGGAGGCTGACTTGTATATTTCTTAGGGTGCATGCCCCCTATTTGCGAAACCTCTGCTTTAATTAACAAAGCTAATTAAACTCTTTCAGTGACTGGTCAGATAGGAAGACACCTTCCAAAATGGAAAATCTCTAGCAGGAATGCCTGTGCATCAGTTCTTAGTTGCTATAGCAACTACAGGGCACCTATCCTCCTTGAGAAAGGGTTTGTTCCTCTTCCTGCCCCTCTCGGGTCTATAAGTTACTATTGCCCACTTTGGAAAGTCACTATAAGTGGAGCCTTTCATATTTATCTCATTATTATTACTGAGGTAAGTGCTGAGTGAAACTAAAGTTAGACTATGTTAGGGCCAGAGTAATGGATGAATATAATTGCATATAAGCATGTGAACCTCTCTTCTGGGGTGAAGGGGAGCACTTTCATAGTGGAGAGCTTCGTGTGTACCTCCCACAGACTCATATTCTCATCTGCAAAATGGGAAGCGGACTTCATGGCTTTGGGGGAAGGATTTACTACATTAAAGTGTAAAGAGGACAGAGCTCGGCAACTTGTTGATCCTTTAATCAAATTATTTATTTAGAAAATGTCCTACAACAGTGTGCTGATTGCAGTGGGGGGGGGCGGGTTATGAAGAGAGTATAAGGGGGATAAATGTTAATGGAAAAAAATACAATACAAAAAAGAAAATGTCCTAAATTATTAGGGAAAACATCCTGCTCTAAGAGTCAGAGGACATGGTCCTGCCAGGAATTACTCTTAAAACTTAAGTACATCATTAAGTGTCTCGTCATCTTAGTTACTTCAACTGTAAAATGACCAGATGGTCTTTAAGTCACAAAGGTAAGCATTTAGACGTGAATAAAGACTGAAAGAACAAAACTCTGCTAGCCATTGAGTAGAGGTTCAATTTATCCCTGTTGCATGATTAGAATTTTATGACTTGCTGGCCAGTTACTTCCTTGGCTTTTCACTTTATTTCTACAATTTCCTGTGATCGTATGATTTCCTGTTCTCTCCCCTGCCCTTTTTCACCTTGCTTAACTACATTGTGTTGCCGGACCATGAAGTTTAAAGGAAAGGACTCCAAGGAGACTTTAAGCCCTTCGTGGCTGCCTGCTTCGCCCTGCTAACAGGACGTGTCCTCTGACGCACTGGAGGAAAATTGCGGTAGTAAGGACAAACAAAAGTGGTTTGGCCTGTGTTGAAAGGTACAGCAAGGAAAGGATATTTTAAAAGGGAGAATGTCATTATTAATTTTTCAGAAGCAAAGTAGAACAATGTAAACCAATTACTATAAAAAATAATGAACTAGAGATGATGCTATTCAAGAAAAATCTGTGGAATATTTTAAGCATAAGAAAGGCTAGTAAAAAAACTTAAATCTCAAGTGTAAGTCTTCTTTTAGAGAATAATCAAGTCCTCAAAGCAAGGAGGAACACTGCTTTAGATGGACAGAGCTCTGGAAAATATATTCATGCCCAAATGTAAATATTTAGTAATAACGCGTGTATGAAAAGACATTAAAGGGGGTCAGAAGAAATACAAAGAGACAGTTTACTCTTTAAGACTCTGGGATAACTGAATGGACCTACAGAATAAACAAAAGACTATGGAATAGCTGATATGTAGCCTTTCATATTTATCTCATTATTATTACTGAGGTAAGAGCTGAGTGAAACTAAAGTTAGACTATGTTAGGGGCAGAGTAATGGATGAATATAATTGCAAAGAAGAAATATTAGAGACAAAAATGGGAAATTAATGTTACCTCTCAAAGACAACAAGAGGAACAGAAAGAAGCAACCCAATATAGTATTCTTGTAGAAAAGAATAGATAACAAACAAAGCAGGTATTTTCCCCTGGGGAAGGCTGAGAGGCCAACGCAGAACTGTCCACAGAAAGGTCAGAGATGTGACAAGCAAGGCTAACTCCCAGACAGAGGGTGGTTTCCTGAGCTTACTTTTGAAGAACCCACCATTTGAATATTACCTAGATTCAGATGCATACATTTCTTTAATAAATAATAACAGTATCTTTAGAGAAACTGACTTTGTTATGTAAGGTAACATTTTTCTGGCTGGGGGGTAAAGCTTACCAGCACCTAAAGCCATACACACCATTAAAGTATGTATATGTAACACTGGCAAAGGGTTTCCAGGTGTCTTGAATGCAAAAGAAACTATTAGGCGAAATATCTCCTACATTATTGCTTCTCAAACTATATTGTAAATATGAACCACATGAGGATCTTATTAAAATGAAGATCTTAATTCACTAAGTCTGGAGCCTGACTCTCTGAATTTCTGAGAAGCTCCTGGGTGATGCCCATACCTGGGTAAAGCCCATATACCTGGATGATGGTCCATGGACCATACTTTCAGTATTAAAGTAAGCATGTACATTTTTAAGGGAGAAAGGGACATTAAGAATATGAGTCATATACCAAACTACCACTCATTCCAGCTAGAGATTGAATATTTCATTTAATAAACAGAGATAAGTAGATATAATTCCAGCCCTCCAGAAGTTCATAATTCAAACAGACATTGCATTGTCTGTAGCTATCCACATGACTAAGCACTATAGCGGAGAAATGGACACAGTGTGTTGCAGTACAGAGACAGGGACCTGACTGACAAGGTCGGAAATAAAAAATAAACAGTTTGTATAAAAGCACAGGGGCCAGGAACTGCAAGTGGTTTAGTATTGCCTAAATGAAGAATTTATTTAGAAGAAGTAAGAAGATGTGACTAGACAGGTAGGTACAGATACTAAATGTCTCACTCTGAGATATTTGGGCATTATCTAGTAATTAACATTAAGCCACTGAGGGGAACAAAGTAACATAATTAGATTTTTGAGTTTGAAAAGTCACTCCTGCTACAGTATAGAGTAAGGGTTATAAGTGTGCGTAGAACCAGAGGTGTAGGAACTATTGTAATAGTCATGGCAGAAAGTAATGGGAGCTTGAAATAAATCAATAGCAGTGGAAACAAAGAGATCCAGATTCAAGAGATGTATATTTAAGCAAGCTGCCAGAATGAAAGCCAAGATATGAGATGAAATGCTCAACAAAGAAATCTTCAAGTAAAGAAAGGATATTCTTCCTATGCTTAGACTCCAGATTATATAAAATTATTATAAAATATGTTAGTAGAGAATGACACATTTTGTGTCAATGATGTAATTACTAGTTTAGGGCAAGAGGATGATAACGACATGCCATACATACTTACATAATACAAAAAAAAAAAGAGGAACTCGAATTTTAAGGTAAAAGTTCTAGAAACAAAGATAGTAATCCACAAAGATGGGCTGGGAAATATAAAGCAGTCATTTTTTGCAACCTAAAACCAAGAAAATCTTTGTTCTGTGTTTACAAAGGAAGTAAAGGTCCACTTAAGAACAAACTACTGGGAGAAATAGTGAGTGCCTGAATTAACCAACAAACAACAAACATTCTGAAGACGGACTTAGTGAAAACAATATACGCATAACAGGTGCTCCCCAAACTCTTGATCTGAAAAGATGTTTTTCTAAATTAATGTCTGTGGGTTGTGACAGCAACAAAAATCTGCTTTCTGACTTGGGTCCTTATCAACATCATCCATAGAAGAGCCTTCCCTAATTACCTTCCAGGAGGTTTTAGAAATCATCCCTGAACAAATGACACCTGCAGATTCACCATGAGTAGATATGGGCCAAGCAACTCCGCTTTCGGGCGTCTCTTTCATGGCTGCTTCTTTCTCGTTAATACTGCCTCCCTTGGTTGTAGCCTGCGCTGCAGCTATGCTCATTTGCCAGGTGGCATCCCAGCTAGTCTCCCAGGGGCCAAACCTCTCTCAGTTACCTTTTAAGCACTGCTGTCTTCCCTTCCACTCCTCCAAGATAACATCTTTTAGGTGCCTGGACCCAATCACAATGTAAAGTGTCGGAGACGGGGCACTGGGCAGAGGGGCCATGGGGAGAATCCCCACACCAACAAGCAATTTTCTGACACCAACTGGGTGTCCAACTAGTCAGCTCAATTCTGACACTCTCTACATGGAGATAGCTTCAGATTCCACAGTCCTGCGAGACTACCACTGCCTGCATGCAGCACTGCCACACCCTCTTCCTTCTACCTCTCCTACACACATACACACATTCCAGATGCCAGTTACAAGCTCAGTTTGTTACCTGAGCTTCTGAACAACCAGCTACAAAGACCACCTCCAAATTAAGATGCCAATCACATGTTCAGGTTGTTACTTGTACTTCCGGCTATAGATTGGAGGTTCCCATGATCCCGTTCTTGAGTTGAATTAATTTGCTGGAGTGGCTCACAGATCTCAAAAAAACAATTTACCTATGTCAACCAGTTTACTATAAAGGTACAGTGAACATCCAGGTGGAAGAGATGTGGAAAGGAGCTTTCATGACTTCCCCAGACACAGCACTCTCACAGCACCTCCAAGTGTTCACCAACCTAGAAGTTCTCCAAACACTGTCCTTTAAGGCTTTTATGGAGGTTTCATCATATATGCATTATTGATTAAATCATTGGCCATAGGCAATTGATTCAACTTCCAGTCCCTCTCCCCTGTCTGGAAATGTTGGGGTGGGAGGGAAGAATGAAAGTTCCAACCTTCTAATCACATGGTTAGTGGGTCAACCAGCACCCTCTTCCTTAGGTGGTGTCCAAAAGTCACTTCATTAATATAATAAGAGACACCTTTGGAGCTCTCATCACTTAAGAAATTTCAAGGATTTTAGGAGCTCTGTGCCAGAAATGGGGAAGTAGACTAAATATATATTTCTTATTATAAACCACAATATTACACCCCAGAGCACATCTATAAGCCTCAGCTGGGCAGAATGTGGGAGGAATCCCTGCCTCCTACCACATGCAGAACTTTGCCCACTCTGCTCCCACAATTTGTCTTCCTTTAAGTCCCACTGTGACTCTCAAAGATTTGCTTTTATCTTTACCATGTTTCCCTGCCCTCTATCATGGGGTTCAGTCCCCACTCCTTCCTCCAGATCCTAGCTGTATAGAAAAACGCCATAATGAGAGCTGATACTGTTACAGCTGAGACCATTTTGATTGGGAAAAGATCCACTACCTAACTGAAGTGATTTAAGTATGTTAGAAAAATAAAATACTTTCTATAAGAAATGATCCACGTCAGGCTAAGTCTACTGGGTATTTTACTCCAAATCCAATCTGTATGAGCCATGGTGGTTACCTGAATGAACCCCAGTCATAAATTCACACCTTACTCATTAAGAGGAAGAAAATACTTTCTCAAAAGTTAATGACTTCTCAATGGACAAGTATAGTATCTGTTCTTTCTATACTGGCTTTGGTTGCTGTCACAACAAATTGCCACAAACTTAGCAGCTTAAAATGACACTTATCAACACTTATTTATTACCTCACAGAGAGTGGGTCACAAGTCTGGGCAGAGAGCAGTCACCTGGATTTTCTGCTCAGGGTCTCCCAAGGCAAAAATCAAGGTGTCAGCGACCCTTACCTGAAGGCTGTGCAGAAAATTCCACCTCTGAACTTATTCTGGTTGTTGACAGAATTCAGTTCCTAGTTCTCTGTTTTCTTGACACATAATCCCCTTTTTCTTCGAACCAATAAGGGCATTTATAATTCTTCTTAGGTTTGGAATGTGTGACTTCCCCTCCTACTACCACACGGAGAACGATCTCTGTTTTTAAGGGCTCATATGGCTTAATTAGGTCCACTTTATATATGAATAAGCTCCCTATGTTAAGATCAGTTGATTAGGAGCTTAACTACCTCTTCAAAATTCCTTTTTGCTACTTAAAATAAAAATTCACAAGAGTAACCCCAAGGGATGAATGAAGGCCATCATGGGGACCAAAATTCTGCACAACACATTCTACATCACTGCAACTAAGTGGACTCAATTGTCAGTTCATCTCCACCTGTACTAAGGTTTTCAACCCTGACTGCATATTGTGATCACCTAAAGAGCATTAAAAAAGAACTAATGCCCAGTTTCAAAAACCAATTAAAGTAGACTCTCTGGGGATGGGGCCTCACACAGGAATTTTTAAAACTCTCCAGATGATCCTAATGACACCCCAAACTGAAAACCATTGATCTTAGCTCTTTTTCCTGGGTCAGTTTACCAGTTGACAAGCTTCTAATCACCACCTCTGTAGGGACAATGGAGCCAGTCAGGCTCCTTTCCCTGGAAGTCAGGGCAAACATAACTTAGCAGCATTCATATAACCTTGAGTAGGGGCCCGCATGCATAGAATGAAGCTCTGTTACATAACCAAAAGGTCAGTACTGGCACCTTGTCGGCTTTGTGTGCACTTAATATATAAAGGAGTTGGTCCTTTCTGCAGTGCCACTCAGGGCTCATGGCACCATGGATCAGCCCTCCCCGGAATAAAGGCATGTCAGACAGCCTGATGGCTCTGAGTATATTCTTTACACGGGATCTGCCTGAATCCCGTGTAAATCTGCCTGGCCTTGAATGCCTTGAATGCTTGAATGGCCTTGAACAATAATTCTCCAGTCTGTATCTTTGTATCGGATCCCTCTTGCATTTCAGACCAAAATCTCCAAAATGCCTACTGATGAGAAAATCACCCCCTCCATGATCATTGATCTTCATGTCACCTGCTTTAAAAATTAAAATCACAGCTTATAAAAAAATCTGTAATATCTTTACTCTCCTAGGAAACCACTGTAACTCCTTTATAGAAACAAAATATTTTTATTTATTTGTGGTTTTATATTTAACATCCTTTCTAGTGTACGCTATCATTCGTTTCAAAAAGACATTTTAAGTTTGCTCACCTTAACAAAGTCCTTTTCTCCTTCCCTGTTGGGTTTCATGTTTCCCATCTGAACGTTTCAGAAGACCTTTCCACCACACCACACCACAAAGCACTTTTCGGAGAAGTCTTTGAATATAGCCTTGCATTTAAAAAAGCACGTAATCTTGATGTTTTGAAGAACCAGGGTACACCCTTGCTGGTGTGGTTCAGTGGATTGAGTGCCAGCCTGCAAACCAAAACTTCGCCAGTTTAACTCCCGGTCAGGACACTTGTCCGGGTTGTGGGACAGGTCCCCAGCTGGGGGTGTGCAAGATGCAGCCAATTGATATATATCTCTCACACATCGATGTTTGTCTCCCTCTCTTTCTCCCTGCCTTCCTCTCTCTCTAAAAATAAACAAATAAATTTTTTTTTTAAATTAAGAATGAGGGTGTGATAGTTCCCAGCCTTTGGCTATGAACTCTCCCTCCTTCCTTGCTATAATGCTGGCCTTATAAACAATAGTCTTGATTTTAAATTCTAAGTATGTGTGACTTCCAGTCAAGATGGCAGTATAAGCAGACATGACTTGCCTCTTTGTACAACCACATCAAAATTACAACTAAAATATAGAACAACCATAATTCAGAACTGTCAGAAATCGAATTGAATGAAAGACTGACAACTATGGAATTAAAGAAACCACATACATCTAGACTGATAAGAGTGGTGCAGATGTGATACAGGCTGGTTCCATACCCACATGTGGTGGATAAAAAATCGGAAGGGATATCTTGGGAGCGAGGACTCCCAGACTGACACCAGGCCCCCAGCCCAGGATTCCAATGCCAGGAAGGTAAGTCCCCACAACTTCTGGCTGCAAAAACCAGCAGGGATTGAATCTGTGGAAGAAACTGCTGGAGCCCCTCTTACAGAACACACTCACAGACTCATCTACTCAGACTCACTGTCTCTGAGCTCCAGCACCAGGGTAGCAACTTGAAAGGTACCAGTGTTATACAGGGAGGAACTGAAGTGTCTGGCATCAGGGAAGCAGAGTTGTCCCTTTCCTAAACCCCCCACCCCCACAGAGATGGTAAGTGAGTGCCATTTCTGAGACTCCATTAACCTAGCTAACACTGTTTGGCCTGCCTTGGAGATCCTCAGTGACTCTGTCCCACCCAATTTACCAGCCCACACAACCTGATTTTCCACAGAATGGCTGGTCTTGGCTCATCCTTCAAAACTTCCTAAATACTATCAAACAAGCAACAGTTGGTTTCAGTGAGCTCTGAGCCTGGTACTAGCTGCAGCCAGATTAGATTCACAGCTTGGCTTCACCTGGGAATCTCCAAGCCCAGCACAAGCAGCAGCCACCTAAGATTGCTTTACAGCTCAGGCAGGGTGGCCCTGGGTAAAACACAGGTGGGGGTTGACCTTGACCTGCACACCCAGGAAACTCCAGGGTCAGCCAGCGCACCCAGAGGGGAGCTACAGACCACGTCGGAGCACCATCACCCTGCCCCTGCACAGCTAATCCTCCACAGAGGACAGAGGTTTGTGGTTAGTGGTCACAGCCGGTCCTTGCAGCTGACTGGCCTACATAAAACCCTCCCATTGGTCTACCAACAGCAACCAAGGCTCAATTACAAGAGGATGGTGTACTCAGCCCACACAAAAGGTGCACCGCCAGTACCCAGCTTGGGTGATAGGGGAGACTGTGCCACTGGACTCTACAGGACACCTACTAATTAGGCCACACTACCAAGACATAGAGTCAAAGCAGCTCTACCTAATACATAGAAACAAACACATATAGGCTGCCAAATTAAGGTGACCTGAAACATGGCCCAAATGAAAGAACAGATCAAAACTCCAGAAGAAGAGCTAAATGAAATGGAGATAAGCAATCTATCAGGTGCAGAGTTCAAAGCACTGTTTATAAGCTTGCTCAAGGAACTTAGCGAGGACCTCAACAGCATAAAAATGATCCAGTCAGAAACAAAGGATTCACTAATTGAAATAAAGAACAATTTACAGGGAAACAATGGTAGAGTGGTTGAGGTTGAGAATCAAATCAATGATTTAGAACATAAGAAAGCAAAAAACAACCAATCAGAACAACAAGAAGAAAAAAGGCTCCAAAAAAGTGAAGATAGAATAAGCAACCTCTGAGACAACTTCAAGAGGTCCAACATTTGCATCATAGGGGTGCCAAAGGAGAAGAAAAAGATTTTATCTTTCTGAAAAATAGTGAAAGAAAATTTCCCTAATTTGGTGAAGGAAATAGACATGCAAGTCCAGGAAGCACAGAGAGTCCCAAACAAGATGGATGCAAAGAGGCCCACTCAAAGACACATCGCAATTAAAATGCCAAAGGTTAAAGATAAAGAGAAGCTCTGAAAAACAATAAGTGAAAAGAAGTTAGTAACCAGATGGTTGCCAGATGGGAAGGGGTAAAGGAGAATGGGTGAAGAGGTGAGGGGATTAAGAAATACAAATTAATAGTTGTGGAATAGTCATGGGGATGTAATGTAGAGTGTAGGAAATGGAGTAGCCCAAGAACTTACACACATGACCCATAGATTTGAACAATGGTGGGCTGATTGCCTGAGGGAATAGGGGGTCCTGGGTAGAGGGGAGCAAAGGGAGAAAAATCAGGACAACTGTAATAGCATAATCAATAAAATATAAAAATAAATAAATAAAATTCAAAATATTTCCAAAAAAATAAATTATAGGTATGTGTTTTCCCCACAACAATCTAGAACAAATATCGCGATATATATATGTGTATATATATATACACATATATATATCAGTTAATGCCTTAAAATTCAACATATCTAATGCAAATTCACCAACTAGTGTGTGAATTGTTCAATTGTTAACCTAGACTACGTGACAAAGATTTTCACCACAACTTAACGTTGCACAGAGCTCTCAGTTGAGCCAAATGTTATGTCAAGAAAACAATGAGCATCCACTCTCCAAAGATATTATAGGCTTGTTTATTTGTTTCTGGTTAAATCCTCAGGAACTCATATATCCTCCAAGAAGCCAAGAGCAATTATTAATTTTTTTCAGTTAACATTGTTCTTACACAATGAGCATATAATTTTATAATCAAAGAAGTGGTTTAGCCCATTGTTTAAGAAGGTGGTCCAAAGAGCCAGACTGCCTGAGAACAGATTCCAGTATCACCTCTTTGTGATCTCAGACAAGTTACCCATTTTTCTAGGCCTTGCTTTTCTCATCTGGAAAATAGGATAATAATATTTTTCTTGTTTTATTGCACTTCACTTTATTGCACTTCACCGATATTACATTATTTTACAAATTTACAAAGACCCTCCGCCAACAAAAAGATTGACTCACTTTATTGCAATACTGGTTTTAATGCCGTAGTGTGGAACTGAATCCATAATATCTCTGAGGTATTCCTGTAGTAATTCTTTACTAAGGTGGTTCTGAAGATTAAATAAGATAATACAAGGAAAAGTACTAACGTCATAATAAGCACTTTTTAAAAGCTGGACATTATTTTTAGATCGTTTTTTTAAAATAATTTGTTTTTTTAAAAAAGGAATGTTACATACTGAGACTTCCTTAGCTTAACACTACAGAAACACTGTCACCAATCAGGAAGGCAGGTTAGCAGAATGGTAAAAGAACAAGTTCATATGCTAGTTCTGCCACCTCTTAACTGTGTGGCCTAACTTAAAATTGCTTAACTTTTCCTCTCCTGTACACCCAAGAAAATGTTAGAACCTGCCTCAAGGGGCTATTATGGGGATTAAATCACTTAACATTTGTAAAGAATTTCGAACAAGACTTGGTACATAATAAGTGCTATAAGCACTTAATACATCTTAAAATGGTTAATTTCTCCTCAACTTTCATCAAGGGTTAATGCAGTAGCAATAATAACTAGTTAAATAATTTATACATTCAAATATATTAACTTGGTAACTTTTTAGTTGCTTTCTTTTATATATATATATATTTTATTGATTTTACTATTACATTTGTCCCAATTTTGCAACTTTGACCCCCTCCACCTGGAACCCCCATTCCCTCCAGCAGTCCCCTCCCTTAGTTCATCTCCATGGGTCATGCATATAAGTTCTTTGGTTGCTCCATATCCGATAGTGTTCTTAACATCTCCCTATTTTGTACCTACCAATTTGTGCTTCTTAATCCCTACACCTTTTCCCCCATTCTCCCCTATCCCCCTCCCAGCTGATAACCCTCCAGATGATCTCTGTATCTATGATTCTGTTCCTGTTCTAGTTGTTTGCTTAGTTTGTTTTTTAGATTCAGTTATTGATAGTTATGAATTTGTTGCCTTTTTAATGTTCATAGTTTTGATCTTCTTTTTCTTATCTCATGTGGTCCCTTTAACATTTCATGTAATAATGGCTTGGTGATGATGAACTTTTTCAGTTTTACCTTATCTGAGAAGCAATTTATCTGCCCTTCCATACTAAATGATAGCTTTGCTGGATAAAGTAGTCTAGGTTGTTAAGTCTTTGCTTTTCATCACTTTGAATACTTTTTGCCCTTCTAGCCTGTAAATTATCTTTTGATAAATCAGCTGACAGTCTTATTGGAACTCCTTTGTAGGTATCTCTCTGTTTCTCTCTTGCTGCTTTTAAGATTCTCTCTTTATCTTTAACATTTGGCATTTTAATTATGATGTATTTTGGTGTGGTCCTCTTTGGGCCCAATTTGTTTGGGACCCTCTGTGCTTCTTGGACTTGCATGTCTATTTCTCTCACCAAATTAAGGAATTTTTCTTTCATTATTTTTCCAAATAAGTTTTCAATTTCTCCCTCTTTTTCTTCTCCTTCTGGCACCCTTATGATCGGGCGTTGGTACATTTGGAGATGTCCCAGAGGCCCCTTATTCTATTCTCATTTATTTGAATTCTTTTTTCTTCTTGCTGTTCTGATTGAATGCTTTTTTCTTCCTTATGTGCCAAATCATTGATTTGAATCTTGGTTTCATCTCCTCCACTATTGGTTCCCTGTATATTTTTCTTTATTTCACTTAGCGTAACCTTTATTTCTGCCTGGGTCTTTTTTATGCTGTTGAAGTACCCAATGAGTTCTTTGAGCATCCTGATAAACAGTGTTTTGAACTCTGCATCTGATAGGTTCCTTATTTCCATTTCATTTAGTTCTTTTCCTAGAGATTTGTTCTGTTCTGTTATTTGGGTTGCATTTGTCTTCTTAATTTGGCAGCCTTCCTGTGTTTGTTTCTGTGTATTAGGTAGAGCTGCTTTGACTGCCTGTCTTAGTCGCATGGCCTATTGTAGAAAAGGCACCTGTCTGGATGAATATGGCTTCTTTAAATCCTTGGTTGTTAGATGCCGATATGGCTTGATTTTCTGATGAATCTGGGTGATGTTGGTTTTGTAGTTTAGTTGTATTTTTTGCTGTAGTTATGCACTGAGGCAGAGCATGTTTACCTATACCTCCATCTTGGCCAGAAGTCTCTTAATCTGCCCACAGACAGCTGGGTAGTTCGAGTGGTGGCCCCTCACACATGCTGTGCCACGGCAAAGCTCTTTAGTTGCTCTTTAAAAAAAACAGAGTTACCATTTCTTTTCACATTGTCTCTTTGTTATATTTTGGAAGTTGAAAACTTTTTTTAACTGTTTCTTAAAGTTCTCATAATAAAATATGTAATTGAAAAATTAACATTAATATTCTAACCACCTATGAGTAACTTTGATTTGCTCTCAAGTTTCTGTTTTTCCTCCTTCTGATCCTTCTCGGATGGATTTTGTTGAAAACTTTATCACATCTCTCTGGAATAAAATATTTTTTCTGCCTTCTGAAAAAAGTTTATTTACAATTACCTAAGAAAAATGGAGCTTTATGCATTTTCAGCTCCTTTATTCTGAGAATGAGATTCAAAATTATTATGATTTTTGTATCCATGTTTTCTTTACTTAGATTTAATATATTTTTAAATATTAAAAATATAAAAATTGAATGTACAGAAGTTTTCCTTTGAGATTATCTTCTGATTGGAATTCAAATCCTAAACTGAGATATCTTTTACTTCAATACAAATATTCTTTAATGATTTCTTTTTTTAAGGTTTTTATTTATTTATTTTTAGAGAGAGGGGAAGGGAGGGGGAAGGGAGGAAGAAGGAAAGAGAGAGAGAGAAACATGGATTTGCTAGAGAAACACTGATGGCTTGCCTCTCACACTCCCCAAATCAGGGACCTGGCCCACAACCCAGGCCTGTGCCCTGACCAGGAATGGAACCGGAGAACTTTCACTCTGTGGTACGATGCCCAACCCACTGAACCATGTGGTCAGGGCAGTGACTTCTTAACATAGTTTCCATGACCTAAAAGCCCTATTCCTAGGAGTTGCCAGGTGCCTCTGAAGGCTCACTTTGGCTCTAGAACCCACTATTGGTTCTTCTTAGGCTATTCTGTAGTCTAGGATGTTTCTGGCAAAAATTTCTTCACTTTCTCCTTCACTCAGTTGACTTGTATCTAGTATGATGTCTCCCTTACCATTTTATCACATTAGCAATTTTCCTAATTAAGTACATTTAATTAATCCCTTCTTGGCCCCTGTGTCTTAGAGAACCCAGACTAACATACTGCCATATATATATTTGGAATTGCCTACTATGTAGGTCTAATGCCAAGAATAATAGGAAATCAATAACTAGAAGGAAACCAAGAAAATTCAGGACATACATCATAGAGCATTGATCTACTTGGATCTTTAGTTTAAAAATCAATAAACCCATCCCATTCTAAATTAGTCTTCCTTCTGGGTGGGGGGGTACCACCTGTGGTAGAGGTATAATGTCTGTATGATCCCCCATCACAAATCAGTTTTTCTTTTATTGGTTTCCAATCATGCTTAAAACGTAAACTTATCACAGCCACAAGGCTCTCCAAGAATCAGGTGCCTGCCCATTTCAATCAGTGACAGACAACCTATGAGAGGGTGGTCCCATAAGACTAAAATGGAGTTGAAAAATTCCTACCACCTAGTGACATTGTAGTCATAGTAATATCTTAGCCTTCCTAACATCAAAACACAATGCCTCACTCACGTATTTGTGGCGCTGCTCACGTAAACAAACTTACTGTGCTGTCAGTTGCATAAAAGTATACCATGTACAATTATGGGCAGTACATAATATCTGATAATGATAATAAATTTCTACCTTATTGGTTTATGTATTTACTATACTATACTTTTTAAATATAAGTAGAAAGAGTACACTCTAAAGTAATGATAAAAAGTTTGCTATAATCACTGGGATGTACACCAGAAACTAATATATTTTATGTCAACCGTAATTGAAAAATAAAAAATGATTTTAAAAAGTTTGCTGTAAAACAGCGGATACCGTGTTATGCCAGCAGCAGCCTCAGGCATCTGTTTACTGTGTCTCTTGGTTGCATTACTTTTTCCTGAGCTTGATTTAATTTTGCATTGTGTTGTTCATTGTGGCCCCTAAGCACACAAAATCTACTGCTAATGTTTCCAGTAAGAGGTCATGTCAAGCGACTGACCTGGAAAGAAAATGAAAAGCGATTGAGGACTCTGAAGGTAGAAAATCGGTGATGGTTATTGCTCGCTAGTCAGGCTGTCCCATCACACCACAGTTGTGATCATGAAAAACAAAAACAAAGTGATGGAAGCTCTTAAAGGATTTCCTTCACTGAAGGCAACCAGGCTAACAAAAATTTGAGAAGGACCTATTCAGGTGTGGAGAAACTTCTAAGGACCTGGACTGAAGTTGAGACACAGAAGCATATCCTTCTTGGCAACATAATGATCACAACCAAAGCAAAATGTTTGTTTAGAATGTTGAGAAAAAAGGTTTGACCCAACTATGATGTTGAATTTACTGCTAGCTCTGGGTAATTTAAACAATTCAGGAATCCTTATTCACTACATAGTGTAAAAGTGAGTGGTGAGTCTGCAAGTGCTGATGTGAAGGCAACTGAAGAATTAATGAATCTGGGTAAGTTGATTGTGGATGAAAATGACTTGCCAGAGCAACTGTGCAATCTGGATGAAAACTCCCTATTCTGGAAATAGATGTCTGAAAGGACTTTCACCTATAAGGAGGTTAGGTGAACACCAGGTTTCAAGACTTTTAAGGACAGGATAACAGTCTTGCTTGGAAACAGTGTTGCAGGCTACAAAGCAAAACCCTTTGTGATTTGGCACACTGAGAACCCCAGGCCCTTCAAGCATGTCAGTAAGCATACACTGCCAGTTTACTACAGGAGCAATTAAAAGTCATGGATGACGCAGATCCTCTTCCAAAACGCCCTCCTGAATTGCTATGCCCAAAGGAAAGGACCATTTAGAGAATAACATACCTTTTGAGATTTTATTTATTGTTAATAATGCTCCTGGACATTCTTCTTTTATTGGTGATCTTCATTCCAATATCAAAGGTGTGTTTCCCTCTCCAAAAGCCACTTCTTTGTTCTAATCAATGGATCAAGGAGTTGCAGCATTTTTTAAAGCCTGCTTCCCGAGGAGGACCTTTTCCAGGCTATTGTTGCAACTGAGGAAGACGCTGATGCAATTCTGGAATGATTACAACATCTTTGCCTGCATCGAGAACCTTGCTTACATATGAGATGATGTTACCAATGATTGCATGATGGTATCTGGAAAAAGATACTCAAGAGGTTTTTCCATGACTTCAAAGGATTTGTCAAGGATCAGGAGGTTTCAAGAATCAACAAGGTACAGATAAGGTGGTGGCTGAAATGAGAAACAACTTTAACCTGGGTGTGGATAAGAATGATATTGAGGAGTCCCTAGAGGTGGTTTCTGAGCAATCAACTAATGAGGAGTTGTTAGACCTGGAACAGGAACACATAGCTGAAGAAGAGGCGAGAGAAAAGGAAACTGCAGAAGAAGAAAAAGAAGAACCTCTAAAGAAAATTCACAATAGAGTTTAGCAGAAGCTTTTTCACACCTCAACAAGCTCCTTAAAAACTCTGAAAGCATGAACCCCAACACCGAAAGGTTTTGATTAATAGAGAGGGAGGTTCTCGGCGCATTCCTGCTTACAAGCAAAGCTATGATGAAAAGAAAAAAAAGAAACAAACCAAGCAAATCATCAGGCATGTTTCTGAAAAGAGTGACATCTCCTCCAGAAGATCCTCAGGTTGATCCTTCAGGAGGCCTTCCAGAAAAAGGCATTGTTATCACAGAAGATGACAGCTCCATGCGTGTTAGTGTCCCTGAAGAGCTTCCGCTGGGACAAGAAGTGGAGGTGGAAGAGAATGATATTAATAATCTTGGCGCTGTGTAGGCCTAGGTTAATGTGTGTGTGTCTTAGATTTTTAACAAACAAAAAAAAAGTTTAAAAGGTAATAAAGAAATACTTTAACAAGAGAAAAAACTTATAGAATCAGGATATAAAGAAATAATAATGTTATACAGCTGTACAATGTGTTTTAAACTAAGTGTTATGACAATAGAGTCAATTTTTTTTAAATTAAGATGTTTATAAAGTAAAAAAGCTATGGCAAGTTAAGGTTAATATATTATTGAAGAAAGGTGCTATTTTTTATAAATTAATGAAGCCAATTATGCAGTATTTATAAAGCCCACAGCAGTGTACAGTAATGGCCTAGGCCTTCACTTTCACTCACAATTCACTGGATGAGTCACCCAGAGCAACTTCTAGTCCTGTAAGCTCCATTTATGGTAAGTGCCTTATATAGGTATATCATTTTATCTTTTATTCCTTATTTTTACTGCACCTTTCCTACGTTTAGTTACACAAATACTTACCACCATGTTACAATTGCCCCAGTATTCAGTACAGTAACATGTTGTACAGGTTTTCAACCTAAGAGCAATAGGCTACTACTATGTAGCCTAGATGTGTAGTAGGCTATAGCATCTAGGTTTCTGTAAGTGCACTCTATGGTATTTCCTCAGTGACAAAATTACCTAATGATACATTTCTCAGAATGTAACCCCTTCATCAAGCAGTACATGGCTGTATTTGGAACCATTATCATCCTTACCCTCTGACTTAACCACACTGACCTTTTGGTTCCTAGAATACACTGAGCTCTTTCTCCTGCCTCGGAGCTTTTGCCTATGCTGATATTTCTGCCTGAATTCCTCCTGCCTTCACTCTTTGGTTAATTTCTACTTCCTTTGGCTCTTATCTTAAATGTCCCTTCCTCAAGAGGCTTAGCTCTCTTACCCCACAAAATCAAAATTATGAATATCACACTGCTTTTATAATAGATCCTGTTGTCTTAACCTCTTCACATGGTCCACAATTTTAATTATTCCAATGATTAATCTTCTGTTGTGTGTGTTAAATGTCCCACTAGATTATAATCAGTAAGCTGCCAGGAACCATGACTGCATTGTTTTCCCTTGTATATAGCGCCTTACACAGTTCCCAGTAGTAAGCGCCCTATCTGTATTTATTGAATGAATGAATGAGCAAACTTCTTAAACATTTTTTTTAACAACTAGGGTTATGTAGCTTGTTGGAATATTGTTCTTTTTGTGCTCACTCCACTTTCTGATAATAAAGGAAGAAAACCTTAGTCACAGTGCAGAATACCTTTTGTCCTAAATCATATAAAACATACCATCTATAAAACCATAGATTGTATATCTATATCCCAAAGATATATTTTTTATTTTTTTATATTTTATATATTTTATATAAAATATATAAATATATTTTATATATTTATATATATATATTTTTTTTAGTAACCAGATTACATGTTTCTACTTCTTCTGGCTCATAACAAAATGTTTGTCATTATCACCTGCCCCAATCCTTAGGCACAACCTTGGAAAAAATTCTCCTGCACACTGATATCTGACACCTTCTTCTTCCCATCTTCCACCGGTGATTATTCCAGAGTTGACATAGCCTTCCAAACCGCTCTTAATTTTTTTGTTTAGCAGTGATAGATACTCCCTGAGGACAGTAATTTCTTCAAATCCAATATTAAAAGATCATTTTCCTCTATGGAGAACATTTTAACAGCTCTTTCAAAATTGGAAAAGTATGTGCCCTTTGGCCAAGTAATCCACTGAGGAATACTACATTGTCTTATCAGCTAATTATTTCCATTTGTATTATTAAGTTTACCCTTTGCTGATGTCCTAATCCATGCAGGTCTCACAAACACCCTGGGATTGTCTACATAGCAAGCCAATTAGTAATCTTTTTTTCCGTGACTAGTGTCTATCCTTGCCCTCTCTATCATTTCATTTTTGTTAATGCTGGTAGTAAATTAGTGAGTCTGAGTTCACTGGAACAGAATCCCAATCCTGTCATCTCCAAGTGAGAGAAGTTCCCAAATACAGGCACAAAAAATTTACAAGATTCAAAGCTTTTGAGTAATCTTAAAGTGGATATTAGAAGTAGTCCTCTTTCTATGAATCAGGAATTTCAACTCTGAGAGAGAAAAGAATAGTTTAATTCCAAGTAGGAGATGCCTAGGCCTTCCATAAATGAGCATTATTCTACACATTTGACAGTAGAGGTCCTATCTCTATTATGACCGTCTTAGGTAAATCCTTGGACCTACACAGTCCTCACATAGCCATATGAAACTTTTACTTCCACCAATGTTCTACCTCCTTCCCCAGAACACAGAATTGTGTAACAGGTTAAACCCCACAACACAGCAGCATTCACGGTATCTTTATTATCTGTCTTTCTGAGACCTTCAGAAACATGTCCTAGCCCACATAGACTGTACTTAGGCATGCCGTGCTGTCTGTAGCAGACACAAGGGAACGAAAAAGCCAGCCCAGCAGAGCTGGAGGAAAGGGAGTTTACTTGGCAGTAGGACTGGTCCCTAAAAAAGGAATGTGAATTTGAACCCAGCCCAGGCTTATGCTGATATTCAGGGGATCCCTAAGAAGACAGTGTACTACCTGTATTTTGCCATGTATAATACACAACTTTTTGCCCAAACTTTTGAGGGAAAAATAAGGATGTGCATTATACATGAGTAGTACTAATTCCATATCTATATAAATGTTTTTAATTCTTTTATTTATACTTATGTATTAAAAGTGTAACTCTAGAAAGCAATAACAATATCCATATGCAAAAGAATACCCTGAAATATGATAACTGGTTTTGTTTTAAAATATAAATAAATAAATAATCAAATTTAAAAATTAAATTGAAAGATCTTTTTCCTGAAAGTTTGGGCCAAAAATGTGGGTGCACATTATACATGGCCAAAATATGGTATATGAATAATCTATGGACAGTAGCTATACTCCTTTGAATGAATATTTTGGTTGCAGTTAGGTTAGTCCCATCTGAAAGATGGCCTGAAAGTAAGGGCTAGTCCCTCAGCGAAAGCACATTAACAGAAAACAGAAAGAGGATCAGAAAGAGGTATGAAGGTTAAGCCAAGGCTACAGTCCCAGCAGGAAGCTGGATTGCACATCAGGAAGGAAGCAGAAAACCTGGCACATGGACTAGATACATATGTTGAGCACTACTGGGCAGGTTGCCCCTCGCTGCAAAAGCAAGTGGCAAAGGGCTTTGCCCAGGGCAATAAAACTCAGACTCAGGCTGGAGGCCACGGACTATTTACAGATCCTATCTATTTGTAAATTTGGGCAATTAAAATTATTGGTTCAGGTTGTTGCAGAATTCAACTTATAGGAGAAATGTTGTTGGAGCTTGCACCTGGACAAGGCTAGGAAAGTGGTAACTATGCAACATATTCCTGAACAAATGAGGGCCAAAGCACTAGGAGATACATGTGTGAACTACAATGAAGGTGTTTTATGGAAAGTAAACTCACAGGGTGATCAAGTCATAAACTCCTAACTGGCAAGTCCTGGTAGATAGTTATGCCCCAGGCACACAATTTTTTAGTGGAAGATTTATCTTTGTCTTAAAGCAAGCCCTGTCCATTGTTCTGTGCGTCTAATTTAACACACTATTGAAATAAACTGTAACCACCCTTAAGAGACAACATAATCTTTTTATTTTGGAATATTTTATTGATTATGCTATTACAGTTTCCCGATTTTTCCCCCTTGCCCCTCTCCACCCAGCACCCCACTCCCTCAGGCAATTTCCCCACCATTGTTCATGTCCATGGGTCATGTGTATAAGTTCTTTGGCTGCTCCATTTCCTATACTGCACTTTATATCCCCATGGCTATTCTGTAACTACCTATTTGTACTTCTTAATCCCCTCACCTCTTCCCGCATTCTCCCTCTCTCCCCTCCCACCTGGCAATCTTCCAGTAACTAATTTCTTTTCTCTTGCTTTTAAGAGTCTCTATCTTTAAACTCTGGCCTTTTAATAATGATGTGTCTTGGAGTGGGCCCCTTTGCACCCATCATTGGGAATCTCAGCACTTTCTGGACTTGCATGCCTATTTCCTTCACCAAATTGGAGACGTTTTCTTTCACTCCTGTTCAGATAGATTTCCAGTTTCTTGCTCTTTCTCTTCACCTTCTGGCACCTGTATGATGCACATGGTGGGCCTCTTAAAGTTGTCCCAGAGGCTACTTATCTTATCCTCATTTTTTTGGATTCTTTTTTCTTCTTCTTGTTCTGAATGTTTGTTTTTTGCTTTTTATGTTCCAAATCATTGATCTGATACTTGGTTTCATCCATTCTCTTGTTCTTTCCCTGTAAATTGTTCTTTATTTCAATTAGTGCATCCTTCAGTTCTGACAGGGTCTCTTTTATGCTGCTGGGTTCCTCACTAAGTTCCTGGAGCATCTTTATAAACAGTGTTTTGATTCTGCATCTGATAGATTGCTTATCTCCGTTTCATTTAGCTCTTTTTGTAGAGTTTTGATCTGTTCTTTCATTTGGGCCGTTTCAGGTCACCTTAATTTGGTAGCCTCCCTGTGTTTGTTTCCATGTATCAGGTAGAACTGCTGTGACTGTCTTGGTAGCATGGCCTAATATAGTAGGTGTCCTGCAGGGTCCAAAGACACAGCCTCCCCTATCACCCAAGCTAGTACTCGAGGTACATGCTTTGTGTGGGCTGAGTTCACCACCTTCTTACAGTTGAGTTTTGGTTACTGTTGGCAGATCAATAGGAGCGATTTGCCCAGGCCAGTCAGCTGCAAGGATTGGCTGTGACCACTGACCACCAACCTCTGCCCTCCTTGGAAGATCAGCTGTGTAGGGGTAGTTGTGTAGGGACAGGGTGGTGGTGCTCCTACGTGGTCTGTGGTTGTCCACTGGGTGCATTGGCCCTGGGATTTTCTGGGTGGTACAGGCCAATATCAGCCCCCACCTGTGTTTCACCCAGGGCACCCTGCCTGAGCTATATAGCAATCTGAGAAGGCTGCTACTTGTGCTGGGCTTGGAGATTCCCAGGTAAAGCCAAGCTGTGACTCTAATCTGGCTGCTACTAGGATTCACTGAAGCCACCTGTTGCTTGTTTGATAAGATTTAGAAGCCAGGACCAGCCATTCTTATGGAAAAGCAGCTTGGGTGGGCCCATAAATTGGGTGGGGCAAAGCCTCTGTGGCACTGGAATCCTGGGCTGGTGGGGCTTTGTGTGGGCCCGGGACCCCTCGCTCCCAAGATATCCCTCCTGAATTTTTATTCACGTGGGTGTGGGGCCAGCCTATTCCATGTCTGTGCCCCTCCTACCAACCTGGATGGATGTGGTTTCTTCAATTCTATAGTTGTCAGATTTAAATTCGACTCAATTTATGATGTTCCTAAGTGATGGCTGTTCTACATTTTAGCTGTAATTTTGATGTGATTGTGCAAAGAGGCAAGCTATGTCTGCCTATGTTGCCATCTTGACTGCAAACTCTCAATTTTTTAATTCAATTTTGTATTTATTAAAATTTAGAGACAAAACCGATATGGATATTGTTATTGGTTTCTAGAATTATACTTTTAATGCTTAAGCATAAATAAAAGAATTAAAAACGTTTTTATATAGATGCGGAATTAGTACTACACATGTATAATCTGCATCCTTATTTTTTCCTCAAAATTTTGGGCAAAAAGTGCTCATTATACATGGCAAAATATGAGTAACTAAGATCCTATATCACTTCTGTGATCAACTCCACACTTCCTACGAAAAGGTCAGTGAATGAGTCTGTCTCATTTTACAGTGCCTAATTGATTATACTAATTGATGTTTCTATATTCATTCAAACAAGAACTATTAATTGAAATATGCTCTGGGCCAGGCATTATTCTAGGTACTAGGAATACAACACTGAGTAAAACAGATAAAATTCACGTTCCTGGGAATTACTTTCTAGTTGAAGTTATCCAGAGAGAGGAGTATTTAGCTGAAGCAGTATATGCAGGGAGAAAAAAGTGGAACAAGATAAAGAGAGGTTTAGTAAAGGATTGGATCGCATAAGACCTTGTAGATCATGGTAGGGAGTTTGAATTTTATTATCAATGGTATGAGAAGCTATTAACCAGTTTTGAGAATAAAAGTTACATGATCTGGTCCACATTTTAAAAGAATTATTCTGGCTGCCATGTGGGGAAGCAAGAATGGGAACAAAAGGAATTAGGAAGCAATTTCAGTTGATCAAGGTAGAGGTGGTGGTGGTTTAGATTAGAATAAGCCAGTTGAAAAGGAAAGTGGGATGGGGAAAAGAGAAACTAGGGATAATTCCTAGGTTTTTACCTAAGCAACCAGATAAAAAGATTTTGTTTGCTAAAGAAACATCAACTGTAGGAAGTTCAGTTTTAGATTTTCATTATGTTTAGTTTGAGATGACTTAGGTATTCAGATAGAGATATCATATAGGAAATTGAATACATCCTGGAAGATGGGGAGAGAATCATGCTGGAGAGAAAGAAGTTGGGAGTCACCAGTGGTCTTGTGTAGACTTTTAAGGAAATATATTTATTAAGGTGTTCCACAGAAAAAATGTATTTCCTTGAATTGTAAATATGATATATTTCTTTGCAGTGCAACTTCCAACACAGCCAGTGTTGGTGATATTCTTTTGATTGCAGACATCAGAAACTGTCTCTGAATAGCTCTAGCAAAAGGAGAAAATTTATTGAAAGGCATCTTTTGGTTCTCAACTCAGGGAGGGCAGCAACCAAGGCCTCATCAGAGACCTTAGTGATAAGAGCTTGAGGAACTGACATTAATACTGTTCAGCTCTAATGAATTTAAGTCCACCAGAGCCACAGTAATGCCCTGCAAAGTGATGTCCTTCCCACATTTAATTCCCTCACTTATTAAAACAGAAGGGTTGAAATAAATCCTTGCTATACAAAGTGTGGTCCTTGGACCAATAGTTTGTTTGGAATGAGACTCTCAGGTCACACACTCTAGACCATCTATCAAAATTTTCATTTTAACAAGATCCCCAAGTGATTCATATGCACATTAAAAGTTGAAAAACATGAACTAAATGGTTTTCCAGCCATAAAACTCTGTCTGAACAGTTATGGGTTATGTATCAGCTACATTTAGAAGGCTCTTTGGATTCCTATCCATATAAACTTCATTTAAAATAGAGTTGTAATAATTTTGTATTAAATGATCACAAAATAGTTAAATTGTATGTTTAATATACACTTTGATTACACATATGTAGGTTATAATATATTATAGAAGTATTATAAATGTCTTGCTGCACATCTCATGACCCTTCTTTCCAGAAAGTTTAGACTTATGAGGCAAATTTCTACTCTGGTGATTAATATTTTTATTGTATATCCTTCAGTCTCTTAAAACTGAGAGATATGGTGTTCTTATTGGGTCAAAGTGTGCTACAGTAGTCTTTTATTTATACTACATAGCTGCTTCATTGATCAGAATTCTTCATTTGTAGTGTTTTACTATTTATACTTTCTTTTTTATACTTCTTATGACAATATTATCGGAGCTCATACTACCTATTACAAAATAGTAAGAATGAAAGGAAATCTATAAATACTAACACTATTGTTTCAGGAAAAGTCATGATGATTTTTAGGTGATGAAAGTAAACATGGGCAGCTCATGAAAATTTTGGCTCAGAATTGTGGCCCAGAAAGCCAGCAGGCCTTGAAATGGAATGTAACCTGCCTATGAACTCACAATCCCCCTAAATAACTCCCATGATTCCTTCAACAATCTTGTCCAAAGAATTCTCTTAGAAATGTATCCAGCAGATATGATTTAAGAAAAATCTTCAAATTTTTAAAGTAGGTTAGCTATTGAAACTTACTCATTAGCACTGTTTCTTGAAATGTGACCTCAAATTAGAATTATCTGGGACACTTACTAAAATACAGAATCCATGACTCACCCCAGACCTACCAAATCACAGTCTCTGAGGGTGATGTCCAAAATCTGCATTCAAAAATATTTCCTTAGGTAAGTCTTATCACAACTAAGTTTAAGAATTACTGTCCTGAAAATTAAAATTTCAAGTTTGTTTTTCCATTGACACTAGTGTCAATTTCCCATGACTGAGCCAAGTAGTCACCAGTTTTTTCACACTGTGTCTGTTCACTCTCCATGCTCCATATTGGGATGACATTCTGACAAGTACATGGCTCAAAAAAATTTTTTTATTTTTCCAAAAGCTTCAAACAAATATTCCTTTTTAATAATGCATTAAGACAACATACTAAGGTGCAGCATTTCCAGAACACCTAGGAATATTTCCTTGGAAATCACTGTTAATAGAAGAGCACTGACTTGCAGTATGGGAGAGGGAGGAAAAAAAGAGAAAAAAACCACAAAAAGAGAGACCGACAATATTTTAAACTGGAAAAAATCTGTTTTAAAATTTAAGAAAACTCTTTTCTCAAATTGATGCAACTTTGTCAGTTTTCATAGTACATGCTTGTTAAATCCACACAAAAAAAAAGGGTGGAAGTTTTCTCATTATCTTATACCCCATATGAAACAATATGGTTATCTTTACCATATTTAGCATTTAGCAGTACACTGAACAGTTTGAATGAATAAATGGCATTTTTACATATTTTCTTGAAATCTGATTAATTTCTACTTATCAGTATACCACAGAATTTTTCTGAAACAATAGAAATCTAACATTTTATTATATTCGATGTATCATAATTCATTGAACCAACACCTTAGTAATGGACATTTACTTTCAGTTTTATATGTCTTAAGTCAATTCTGAAATAAAGATTTATACAATTGTCTGGTTATTTGGGGGGAAAAATTCCTAAAGTGGAATTGTTGAAATGAAGCTAAAATTTTGATACTTATTGTACCTCTGCAATGCTGATTCAATACCTTTATAATTTATAAATATTTTTGCACTATGGATATCTTTGTCAATCTGATAATTAATAAATATAATCAATTAGTTTATTTTAATTTATGTGTACATAATTACTAGTGAGAATATCTATTTTATAAATTTATTAGCCCACATGTGTATCTCCTTTATGAACTTTGCCTGTTCATCTTTAATTCATTTTCTAATGAAATGGAACAGGAAATTTTAAATTCTAATTAGCAAATCTAACACAATAGAACCTCCATTGTTTTGTAATTATAAAAGAAGACAGACACATGTAGAGAACTGAAATCAAATATAAATTGAGAAAGCTGTAAATAAAATGAAATACAGAAAGACACAGAGAGAAAAAAAAGAACAAAGTTATATAAGCAGAGGAACACATCGAAATGGACATAGTACGAAACTCTTATACATCTACACAAACATGCAGACACAAAGACACACAGAGACATGCACTGACAAAGGCATAGACAGGGATCAAAAGTAGATAATGAGAGCCCTGGCTGGTGTGGCTCAGCCAACTGGAACATTCTTCCATACACCTAATGGTTGGGGATTCGATTTCAAGTCAAGGCACCTCCCTAGGCTGTGGGTTCTGTTGCTGGTCAAGGCACATATGGAGGCAACCAATCAATATTATTTTCCTCTCTCTCTCTCTCTCTCTCTCTCTCTCTTTCTCTAAAATCAATAAACACATTAAAAAAAAAGAGAGAGAGAGAGAGAGGTAGCAGTGATACCCAAAGGAAAAATAGACTGGGCACACAAGAAAAGGCGTACATGCATAGGTACAGAAAATCACATGTGATCAGATGGCATATATACAGTGGTATATAGAAAGTCATTAAAAAAACAACGCAGACATAGAGACAAAAATCTATGCACAAAAATACAGAAAAGAGAAATGCAAGGAACGACATGTAGAAAGCTGGCTTAGCAACATTGAGGACTGGCAAAATCAGAGATGAACCTTTCATGAATTAAACCCCTATAATATGGGTTTTTTAAGGCCTTTTAACTTTATGTTTTCAAAGATGAAAATCTTTGGAAGCCAAAATTAAGGTTTTATTTCTTGCTGTTTCCTCTGCAAGTACCAGGTTACAATCAGAGACTTAGATTTCCTTTATTTTTAAAAAATATGAAAAAGAACCCTACTAATAAAAAAAAAACACACACACAAAATAAAATAAAATCTTATTTTAGCAATTCTACATAAATGCACAAATAATTTATCCATTTTCTTTCCTCATTTAGACATAATCATAGAATATGAAAAATAACTTAAAAATGATGTAAGCCCTCTATAGAGAACCACAGTTCTCACTAAAACTACTTCTTTTACTAAATCCTAATACCAAACTGATCCTAACAAATCTACCACTTTCTGAATTACCGTTGGGAAGATGAAGCCAAGAGCTAAAATAGCAACTGAGAACCAAGCATCTGAAGAGATTATGGTAAAATTAATCTAATTTGTTTATTAAGTTCCCTTCTCTGAGAAGGAAGAAAGTCCAGAACCCCCTGGTTGTTATAGACACCTTACTACTGAGTCAATCAAATCAACTGCATGGAAATTCTATCAAACACTCATCAATCAACCATTATGAATGACCAAAAACAAACAAACAGAAAGACTTAACTAGAAACCCATCAATTCAGCCTTGCTATACAGACTCCACCAGAGTATTGCAGGGATGCATAAATATTTTGAAATATGTTTAAATAATATGTCCTGACTGCCAGTAAAATTTTTCCAAGCAAATGTTATTGAAAATGTTTGGGCTATCCACAGATGTTTTTACAAGCATTCCTACCAGGCAACTACTGAAGCCTCAGAAAAAAATTCTGGCCAACGGGAGAAATCATAAGAAAGAAGTGTTGCATAGAAGGTGACCTAAGGAAATGTAGACAGGATTATTTGAGGTGGTGGGAGGGTTCAAAAACAAATGCATGTTTCATAAAAGCTTTTGAAACAAATAGCTCTGGCTAAAAACAAACATTTGGATAGTGAGGGCACACCCAACAAAAATGTTTGTTTGCTGATACTAACATTTTATTTGGCCCGATTTGCCAGAGCAGAAGGGGGCAAAAATAAGATAAATGCAAACATCTCACAGAAAGCAAAATACAGTAAATTTATAAGTGTAAGAAAGATAAGAACATTTGTTTTCCTGAACATAAAGCAAAAAATAGATATGTATGGCTGACAATTTTACCAGCATAAGATTCATTTTAAAATCCCTAAATATTAATTATGTTGGACATTACTATAGCTTTTACAACTGTACAATGCTGCATAGTTCTTTTCAATTAATTCATAGAACACTTCTCTGAGATCAGCTGATGACAAGTATTATTATCCCCTTTACAGATGAAATACATTAGCTAGATAAAGTTGTTCTTGACCTTTATACTACATTTGCCTCCTGGCATTATAAAATACACTTTTACAAGAGCATATTCTTTTGTTCTTTTAGAAAAACATATTTAAGTTATACACTATTGACTATTATTAAGAAAATAACTTGCATGATAAAGGAGAAAAACTAGAAATTGTAGGGAAATATAAAAATTTAATTATTTTTTCATGTTTTTAAAAAAGATTTTATTTATTAATTTTTAGAGAGGGGGAAGTGAGGGAGAAAGAGAGGGAAGGAAATATCAATCAGATGCCTCTTGTATGTACCCCAACTGGGGAGACAAAACCTGCAACCCAGGCTTGCACCCTGACTAGGAATTGAACTGACATTGAACCGGTGGCCTTTTGCTTTGCAGGATGAGGCCCAAACAACTGTGCCACACTGGTCTGGGCTAAAAGTTTACTTATTGGTGTATTTCTTTAATAACAATTTTTAGAATCCTGCTGTCTACTCTTGTTCTCATCCCATATCTTAGTCACAGTCCTATTATGTCTTATGTTACATTAAAGTCTCATTTATTTTCCATTTTTCTTTTTAAGTTCGTTGATCTAACTAGATCCAAACTGTAAGTGTTGTACACAGAGGTTCACACACAAATACAATTTTCCCCTTTCTTGACTTGCCTCCATTTCTGGATCTCCTTTCATTTCTGCTTCTCTTTTCCTTCTTCCCCTTAACTATGGTGAATTTCGTAAGTTTTGGTATGTTTGTTTTTCCTGCTGACTTCTTTGCTAACTCTAACCCCTTGCAGGACTTCTATTAACCCCACTAAATGGTCATGGTAGGTTGGGAAGAAAGGGAAAATACCTTTATTTCTGATCCCACTTGTCTCAGAGCTCAAAACCTAAATCTCTAACTGCATGATGGGGATCTCTACTTGGTGTTTTACATCTAAATCAAAACGGCTAAGAGTATTCATCAGCTTCCCCCACAACCAGCCTAATTTCCCCATTTCCATATATGGCAATATCAGCCATAGACTGAATGTTGGTCTCCCCAAAAATCCATATATTGAAATCAAACCCCCAATGTGATGATATTTGGGGGAATGATGATAGGTGGGGCCTTTCAGATATAATTAGGTCTGGACTGCAAATCATCGAAGTGGGATTAGTACCCTTTTAAATGGAACCCTGGTGAACTCCTCTGTCCCCTTCCATCATGTACGGTTACAGTGAGAAGACAGCAGTCTATGAATCAGGAGGGCTCTCAGCAGACACTAGATCTGCTGGCGCCTTGATCTTGGACTTCCCAGCCTCGTGATCTGTGATAAATTTCTGTTGTTTGTTAGCCACCCAGCCAATGGTATTTTGTTATAGCAACCTGAAGGGACCGAAACATCACCATTCTAATAACATTTTTTAAAGTCCCTCTAGCCCATTTTTCTGTAGATCCAATTGCTAAATCCTACTGATTTTACCTTCTCGATATCTGTAAAACATAATGCTTTCTCTTTATCTCATCAGCATTATCCCAGGTCTACCTCCAATCAGCAATTCAATATCTCTTCCTTGCTATCTGTTTGTTTTCCATCTCTCATTTTGTTTGTTGTTGTCAGATTAATCATCCTAAAGCAGTGTCACACGGTCATGAAATAAACTAAAAGCCCTCTGGCTGATTTTCCCTTAGTTTTGTTGCAGACAGGAAAAGGAGGTAGAGTTCAGCTTCAAGTACTTCTCATGTTTCCTTTTACTTCTCCGAAAAACAACTGAGCATCCCAGCCAGAGATACGGTCTGATGGGATGGACTTCACTATCACAACACCTAGCCTATCATTTTATAATCTTTCCCACTAGTTATTCTTATATTCCAGTAAAATGAACTGCTCTCTACCCTCGAAGTACACTGTCCAGCATCTATGTTTTTGTTCAAGGCGTTCACTCGAACACAGGCATGTTTAAAATTCTCATCCCCGCTTGTCTAATTTCTTTCATTTTTTATGATATAAACTAGTCCATGAAGATTTTCCTAATGTTACTGTATGTGGACTCATCTGGTAGAGGGGGCCAGATACTCTTACCAAAACAACTCTCCACCTTCCCCAGGGTCCCTCTGTTCTGGGTTCTTTGCTCTCTACCCTTAGAAATTATGGCTCTCAGTGCCAGAGTTTGGTGAAAAGGAAAGGAACTACTTTTTCGAAAGTTACACAGGTTTTGAATAATGGTTAAATGTCACCGTTAAAACTCAAAATCCCTTTAAAATACCCACCAACACACACGGTCCTGCCTTTTCCCGCCTTTTCCAGTCAGGCCAGTCAGGCCGGTCAGGCCAGTCCGGGGTACCAGAGCTCAGCTGGGCAGGCCTCTTGCGGTTCCCACACCATCAGCTGTGTCACCACGATCTACGGTTCTTAATCCAAAACCACATGGCACCTTGTGATGGCCCATTACCAAGAGTCTTTTCTCCCCTTTCCTTCCTGCGTGGTCTCCGCATCGTTCCCCCGCGGCGTGGAGTGGCATGGCAGGTAGCAAACCCTCTCAAAGCTCTCACGGACAGGTGCTGTTAACTGGGGGAGCTTCTTCCCAGTTACCTCCTGGGTTTAAGTTATGCAAACCTTCCTGGTTAGCCTTGTTGGTATGCAAAATAACCTTCTTTGCATATGAGATATGAAGCTATCCTGCTGTTATTGACATGCAAAATGACTCTCACCGGCCTTGATCTATGGCAGGTCTGAAGCTGGCCTGTTATTGACATGCAAAGTAATTCCGAAAGGCCCTGCTCCATGCCTCCCTTCCCCCATGGTGGCCTGCCTTGGGGTGGGGAAGGGATAATATCCTATATTTTTTCTTGGACATAGAGGCAGATTAAGGCCTGTTGAGGCCTTGGGCACAAAAGAAAATATTGGGTCCCTTAAAAAAAAGAGAGAGAGACAGGGAAAATAAAAATATATGCTTAAAAATACATATTTTTAAAACCGTAAATGAAACAAGTACATATCCACAAATCAATTTACATCCCTGCGTATTTGCGCATATCGTAAGTCTGCCCTGCAGGAGAACCTTTGTAAGTGCAAAGTAGCAAATACAATTCTATTGCTCCAATGAGCGGTAGCGCAGTTGCGCAGGGCCTATGCAGCATAGTATATGTATACTATGCAGTGTAGTAATGAAATAATGAAAATAAGCAAATATAAACATACTATCAGGTTTTACCGCCGGTTGTAAACTTGTACGTAATTACAATTGCACATATGAAACCAAACTTGGTGTCATTAGAAAAAAGTGTAAAGTAGGGGTTTTGCAGGGCCCTTCAGAAGCCGGGGCCCAGGGCGCGCCTGGTGCACCCACCGTTAAATCTGCCTCTGCTTGGACACCCCACATTCTGGACACTGTTACAAATTCCCCTTTGTGTAACCCTGTTACACTAATTCAGCTCCAAGCAGGAAGCAACCCTAATGCCCAAGGAATACTCTGAACTTTTTTGTAATTGCTAAGAATTTTTAACACATACATGCCCATATCGCCCTTACTAATTAGTAAATCCTAAAACAGTTTTCAATCTCCGTTAGCCTTATAACAATAATTACAGCATATAACTCGATAATTGCTGTAGGATTAGATAAAAGAATGAAGAGCTAGAATAAGAATTGCCGTATAGCTAGACTATAAGCAATAAAGCATAAAAATATGACTTCTCAAAACCTGTCTCAGGGACTTGTAGTTTAATAGTCTTCCCAGAAATTGCAGAAGTTGTTGAATCTAAAAATTCTACAAATATCATGTCACTGTGAGGAGCTCTAGTGTATGCTGGACAAAGAACTAGACACATTATATTTTAGTGGATCTCTATTGTTTTTGCAAAGCCACTATGCATTCCTTTTCATTCTGGTTACAGCATCTAATTTTGACTTGGTATGCCTTCCCTCTTCAACTCCCAATGAATGCGATTCAGATGAAGCTGATGCCCACTGTGTCTCGATAAGGTATATCCCCTCAGGCTACAAAACTGACTCCGAGATAGAGTTCTGCAACATCAATTAGAATTCATTTCTGGACTTTTGTTATAACTGATGGGAAAGAGGTTCATAAAATGTAAACCTGAAACTCCAAGGTCCAACTTAGTGATAGCTGCATGAGAATAAGTCAACATTAAGAAAAACAATGATATGGAGAGAAGCGTTTGCTGAGGGTGTGATCCAACTTGGTCTACCTGTGTCTACAGTTAGACTCTACTATTCCCTGTTTTTTTATTTTGTTTTTTTCTTCCAGTTATATGAGTCAATGAATACTCTTGTTTAATCCTGTTTGTGCTGGGTTTCCATGACTTATAACCAAAAGAATTCTAAATAAAGCAGTCATTAATTTTCATATCAGCTCTGTGAGGTAAGCCTTATTATTATCCCACATTTTACAGGTTGGAAAAAAACTGGGTCTTGGAGGCTTGTAAGGATGCCCAGAAAATTTAAGAAAAAAATCAAAATTATCTCTCAAATATTAACAGTGTTATTAATGTGTGCTAAAAAATAATTTTTTAAGGATTTTTTATATTTTCAAATTTTCTATAATAAATATGTATTAATTTGTATAAATAATTATTTTAAAATATATTATTTTATATTTGTAATATTATTGTATAAACATTATAACTTTATTCTTTTAAAATTAAGTCATAAGTATTTCCCATGTCATTAATTTTTTTTCAAAAGTATTATTTTCAGTGACTCCAAATAATTTCTTGCTTGCCATTATTTAAGCATTCTCCTATTGTTGGGCATTTATGTTGTTGTTTTTGCCACTATAAGTGATGTACCAGTGAAAATATTGCTATTATGTAAATACATGTTCACATCACAGATTAATTCATCAGGTTAAATTCCCAGAATTATTTTGAGTTCAAAGGTATGAATGTTTTTTTAAAAACTCTTTGTACATATATATGGCCAATATGTCTTCTATAAAAAGAGTTCTTGCTTAAACTTTCATCAGAACTGACATCCCAATTGTGAGACATCTGTTATACTTCACCAACACTGGGCATTATCACTATTTTTAATTTGCATATTACAGAGAAAATAAAATTAACACTAAATTATTTTTAAACATGAATTTCCTTGATTATTTATGAGAGCAATGATCATTGCTGAGTTTTAATATTTTTATGTTCCTCAACTTCTTGTAACTCTCATTTTACAAAATGTTAATGTTCTTTGCTGATTTTTTCATTAGAGTATTCATCTTTTTAAAATTTTATTATAAACATTAACTCCTTTCTCTAAAAACTCCAGGCACCATATGCCTGGATTTTTTAATGTACAAAAGTCAAATCTTAATGTAATCAAATCAATTGTTAGAGTTAGTTGTTTTTTTTTTTCAGGGAAAAGTTTATTTAGAAAGTCACAGAGGTAGAAGTGAGTCATACAAGAAATGGGCTCAAGAAACCTAAGAGGCAAAAGAAGTGTTGCCAAATGAATGCATTTAGGAGGGCCCCAGGTTACGGAAACAGCTCTCCCCTCCCCCCAGAGTCCCTCTGTTCTATGGTTGTTTGCCCGCTGCCCTTAAGAATTATGGCTTTCTCCCTTGCTGGTGTGGCTCAGTGGATTGAACACCGGCCTGAGAACAGCAAGGTCGCCGGTTCCATTCCCAGTCAGGGCACATGCTGGGGTTGCAGGCCACGTCTTCCATTGGGGGCACGCAAGAAGCAACTGATCAATGTTTCGCTTGCTTTCTTCCTTCCTTCCCCTCTCTCTGAAAATAAATAAAATCTTTAAAAAAAAAAAAAAGAATTATGGCTCTCAATGCCAGAGTTCGGTGAAAAAGAAACTGTTTATTCAAAAGTTATACAGGTTCAGGAAAATAGTGGAATGTCACTGTTAAATTTCAAAGTCCCTTTAAAACACCCACAGTCCCGCCTTCTCCCCTTTGCCCAGTCAGGACAGGCAGGGGTTCCATATCCCAGGAAAAGAAACAGAAATCCATCGCTCAGCTAGGCTCCCGGTTCCTCTCAGTAATCCATACTCAGCTGGGCAGGACTCCCGCGGTTCCCAGCACCATCACCTGTGTCACCACAATCTCCAGTTCTTAATCCAAACCACGTGGCACCTTCTCATGGCCCACTAGCAAGAGTCCTTCCATCACTTTTCTTCCATCATGGTCTCGCATTGTTTCCCCGTCCATTGTGTCAAACCGCTAAGAGAGAGCTCTGGACAGCTGCTACATGTTGCTTTCCTGCTTCCGAAGCCGAATGGTCAAGGGACTCCCCTCTCCACTCCCAAAACTGTATGGTCAAAAGTTCCAGCATGGCTGCTGTGCCTGGGTTTAAATCCTGGCACCAATTTTCCTCTGTAACCCTATTTCCAACTCTTCCCACAATTGACTATACCTGCTAGCACTCCTGTATTTCCAGCCTTTGTTGGCTGCCACTGTTATTCCAGGCAGGTGTGGCCCTGTGGCATGGAGTGAACCATCTCCAGGCTCTCCGCAGGTGCTGTAACCCAGGGAACTGCCTCCCAGTTACACCCCGGGTTAAAGTTATGCATACCTTTCTGGCTAGACTTGTTGATATGCAAAATAACCATTTCTGCATATCAGGTAGGAAGCTATCCTGCTGTTAATTGATATGCAAAATAACTCAATGGCCTGGTTCCATGTGTCCCATCCCCCACGGTAGCCCACCTTGTTGTGGGGTGGCGGGGGGAATCCCTATTTTTCTGGGATACCGCCAGTTCTGGACCCCATTACAAATCCCCCTTTGGGGGAGCCCTAGCTGTACCCCATTACAGGAGGACCAATCGAGATTAGGAAAGAGAGAGGAAAGGAAAATGCTCCAGGGGATAGGGATGGGGAAGGGCATGGGCCTGCTCCATAGAGTGAGCCACAAATTATTTGCTTTTTTCATTGCTACTTTGTTTACAAAGTCTTTCTCCTACTAAGAAGCAGGCCAGTATTTTCCTAAGTACCTCTCTTATTTGTCCACTCCTCTTTACCTCATTCAAATCTCAATCATTTTTCTAGCTTTACCTTTATTTTATATTTTTTAACAATTCAATTTTATTGTATTTTTTCCCATTACTATTCCCTCCCACACACAACTTCCACCTCTACCCACCCCCTCCTCCTGCCATCACTACACCATTCTGTGTGTTCATGAGTTCTTTTTCTTTTTTGCTACTGTAAAACTCAATTCAAACAACAGAATGCTAAAGTCAATCTAGAATCACAGGAAGACAAAAATATAGAATAGTGATTGTTAAATGTTGTTTTAGTATTTTCAAGCACTTTCTTCCATTTCAGGTCCCAGTTTTGCCCTAATACCCAGGAATTCCAATTTGGTATTATCTAAATTATAAATGATTTCATTTAAAGTTTTTTTTACATTTTTATTTTTTTATCTTTTATTGTATTTTTCTCCCTGATCATTTGTCCCCCTTTTACTCTCTTCCACTTCCATCCACCCTTCACCCCTACCACACCTCCCCAATCACCACACTGCTCTCCATGTCCATGAGTCCTTTCTCTTTTTCGCTCCATCCCTCCACCACCCAATGCCGGCTTCCATCCCCACCCCTACCACCACTCCCAGCTGTAAGCCTGCTATCTATGAGTCTTTCTATTTTGCTGGTTCAGTTTGTTCATTAGATTCCATATATGAGTGAAATCATAGGGTATTTGTTTCTCTATCTTATTTCACTTAGCATAATGTTTTCTAGGTCCATCCATACTGTCCCCAAGGGTAAAATTTTCTTCTTTTTTACAGCTGAGTAGTATTCCAGTGTGTAAATGTACCATGGTTGTTTTATCCACTTATCTACTAATGGACATTTGGGCTGCTTCCAAATTGTGGCTATTGTAAATAACACTCCAATGAATATAAGGGTGCATATATTCTTTTGAATTAGTGTTTCAGGTTTCTTCAGAGATTCTAGAAGTGGAATCTCTGGATCAAAAAGGAGTTCAGTTTTTAATTTTTTGAGGAGACTCCATAATGTTTTCCACAGTGGCTGTACCAATCTTCATTCCCACCAACAGTGCAGAAGGGTTCCCCTTTCTCCATACCCTCACCAGTACTTGTTATTGTTGATTTATTGATGATAGCCATTCTGATCTGCATCAGGTGATATCTCATTGTGTTTTTAATTTGCATTTCTCTGAGGATTAGTGATGTTGAGCATCTTTTCATATGTCTATTGCCATTTGTATGTCCCCTTTGGAGAAGTGTCTATTCAGGTCCTCGCCCATTTTTTTTAAATGGGTTGTTTGGGTTTTTGGTGTTGAGTTTTATATATTCTTTTTAAATTTTGGATATTAACTTTATCAGATGTATCATTGGCAAATATGTTCTCCCATTCAGTGGGTTGTCTTTTCATTTTGTTGATGTTTTCCTTTGCTGCACAAAAACTTTTTAGTTTGAGGTAGTCCCATTTGTTTATTTTTCATTTTGTTTCCCTTGCTAAAGGGAAAACATAAAGAAAAAATATTGCTATGAGCAATGTCCAAGATTTTACTGCCTATGCTTACTTCTAAGATTTTTATGGTTTCCAGTCTAACATCTAAGTCTTTAATCCATTTTGAATCTATTCATGTGTGTGGTATTAGAAGGTGGTCATTCATTTTTCTGCACATATCTGTCCAATTTTCCCAACACCATATATCGAATAAGCTACATTTAGCCCATTGTAGGTTTTTGTCTCCTCTGTCAAATATTAATTGACTATAAAAAGGTGGGTTTATTTCTGGGCTCTCTATTCTGTTCCATTGATCTATGTGTCTGTTTTTTGCCAGTACCATGCTGTTTTGATTACTATGGCCTTATAGTATAGTTTGATATTAGGTCACACGATTACTCCAACTTTGTTCTTTTTTCTCACAATGCTGTTGCTTTTGGGGGTCTTTTGTGGTTCCATATAAATTCTTATAATATTTGTTCTAGTTCTGTGAAATACATCATTGATATCTTGATAGGAATTGCATTGAATTAGTAGGTTGCTTTGGATAGTATGGACATTTTAATTATGTTAATTCTTCCTATCCATGAACATAGTATATGCTTCCATTATTTGTATCATCTTCAGTTTCTTTCTTCAGTGTCTTATAATTTTTTGAGTACCAATGTTTTCCATCCTTGGTTAGGTTTATTCCTAGGTATTTTATTCTTTTTTAAGTAACTGTGAATGGGATTGTTTCCTTAATTTCCATTTCTGATACTTTATTATTGGCACATAAAAATGCAACTGTTTTCTGGATATTTTGTATCCTACTATTTGAATGAATTCATTTATCAGTTCTAGTAGTTTCTTGATGGAATCTTTAGGAGTCTCAATATACAATATCATGTCATCTATAAATAATGACAGTTTTAATTCTTCCTTTCCAATATGGATGCCTTTTATTTCTTCTTCACATCTAATTGCTGTGTCTAGGATTTCTGGTGCTACATTGAGTAAGAGTAGTTAATATCTTATTTCATCTATTGCAATAGCTTCCTATCATCCAGCAAATCTACTGGTTCCATTGAAATTCATTCCTCTCAGGGAAAGAAAAGTAATCTTTATACATTATGTTAATATGACTGGGTCTTTCCTCAGTTTAAAAATCCTCAATGACTTCCCACTGTCCTTAGGATACAAATAAAAGCCTTTAACAAAATCATATGCAATATGGCACTTCACTAATTCTCTAGCTACGTATCACAACATTCTTTTCTTGCATTTCTGTTTCCAGTAAGCTGAACATCTTTCCAAGATGGCCTTCACATGGACTGCTTAATGGTTTTTTAACTCACTTCCCCCTATACCTAGGTTGCTAAAATCCTTGAGTTCTTAACTGAAATGTAATTTCCTCCTGTAAGTCTTTCCTAATATACTCAGTATATTGGTATCATAATTGTTGTAAACAATAGCTATCTGATCAGATCTCTCTGTATCATAACAGATTGTAAGTTCCATGAGGTCAGGAAGAATATATGACTTCCTGAACAGTATATTCTTAGCACCTACCAAAGTGATAGACAATATGTATTAAAAGAAAAAAAGAGAATGTATTATTTCAATAGGGCTACACTATTTTAATAATATAGTTTTATTATATGTTTTAGTATATGATTGACTATATCATCATATTTATTTTATTTTTAAAATGTAATTTGAGTACCTTTGCTTATTTATTTTAATAGGCTTTCCTATTAAGGAAAATTTCCATTTTGTCCAATTCAAGAAAAAATACTTTCAGTATATTTGGAATGACTTTGAAACTATAAATAAATGTGGGCACAAAAGATAACTTTATAATATTTGGCCCTCTGATCCAGGTATGTGGTATGTTCTCCATTATTTAGCTTATCACTTTGTTTATTTAGAAAAACTGTTTATATAGGTCCTGCATATTTTTCTCAATTTGTAGAAATTTCATATATTTTATAATAAATTATTTTATTTTAGATAAGTTTTATATTTAAATTATTAATGATAAAGATAATAGAGTTCCCCTTTACCCCACACTCAGTTTTCTCTATAATTATCATATCACATTACTGTGGTATATTTGTCACAATTAATGAATGGGTATTAATACATTATCATTAACTAAAGCTTATACTTTACTCAGATTTTCTTCACTTTTACCCAATGTTTTTTTTCTGTTCCAGGATACCACATTATATTCAGTAGTCATGTCTCCTTAGACTCCTCTTTGTTGTGATAGTTTCTCAAACTTTCCTTGAATTTCAACAACATTGGCAGTTTTGAGGACACTGATCAGATATTTTATAGAATATCTCTTGATTGGGATTTCTCTATTTTTTTCTCATGATTAGAGTACGCTAATCTGTTTTCAAAAGTAATACCATAAAACCCAAGTAGTATACTCATCTCATGATATCAAGGGTATATGCTATGAATATGGCATCACTGTTAATGTTAACCTTGGTTACCTGGCTGTGGAAGTGTTAGACAGGTTTCTCTGTGGTCAAGTTACCTTTTTCAGTGATCCTCCAATTCTCTACTCTTTAAAAGAATCTCCCCTTATATTTTTAAATGAATGTTTTTTACATTAGTGAACATTATTTTAGTATTTATATACTATGTTAAAGTAAGTTATAAAGAGCACAGAGTCATTGAAACATTTACCAATTACAAAATATCAATGAGAAACTAGAATATTCCCATAAACAATGCCCAAAGAAATCTAATTTTTTCAATCTCACTTTACAAAAATATACTTACTTTGCTGTGGCTTAGCAGTAATTCTGTAATTTCTGGAAATATTGAAATTGTGACTGTAATATTTTATGATTTTATTAAATAAGAACAGAAATTTAGGGCAAATGCCAAGTTCTAAGTCCCATGGAAAGCTACTCAATAACATTTGACTCACTTAGAAGTACCAATCGCATATAGGCAAGAAGTAGCCTCTCCAGCTTTGTGCCTATTTTCTTTATGGTAGTAAGTTACTTAACTTTTTACCAAATATTTCAGCTTCTTTCTATATTAATTATCTATTACTGTATGAGAAATTAACCCTCCCCTCCACCATGCACACAAAGTAGTGGCTCAAAACAACAAGCATTTATTCTCTCACGTTTTGAGTGGATCAGCAATGTGAATGGCTTAAACTGTGTTCTCTCCTTCTGGGTCTCACAAGAGGCTGCAACCAAGGTGTCATCTAGGACTGAAGTCATCTCAAGATTCAACTGAGGAAGACATCTGCTCCCAAGCTCACTCAGTGGTTGCTGGCAGAATTCAGTTCCTCATGGGCTAGTAGACTAACAGAAGGGTCTCAGTTCCATGCTGGCCATTGGCCAGAGGTCACCCTCAGTTCTTAGCAATGTGGGCTTCTCCAACAGGACAGCTTGCTTCATCAATGTGAGCAACCCTAGAAGGCAAGAGAAAGAATGAGGAAGTATCAGCAAGATGGAAGTAACGGTCTTGTATAACTTCTTTATGGAAGTGACATCCCATCACTTTTGCTGAATTGTATTTATTAGAATGCAGTCACACTCAAAGAGAAGGGATAACACAAAGTTGTGAGTACCAGAAGGCAGAAACTATTAGGAATCATGTCAGAAGCTGCCTGCTATATCATCTCTGTGATGTACCTGCTATCGGAGGATTATACAGCCCTCTCTTTTTGAACAAAGAAATGACCATGTCATTTGCTTTGGCTCATGAATTCCAGACAGAAATAACACATTTTATAATTTAAAATCTTATGAAAACTGCCTCGGAGGGAGGATCAAGATGGCAGAGGAGTGAATGGAAGTCACACTGACGTCCTCCCAGGACAAATCTGGAATTACAACTAAATTGCCGAGAAATCACCTGGAACAAACAACTGATAAATAGCAAGAGAGAAGCCTTATAACCTCGGACAGACAGAGGAATCAGTTTAGGAAAACCTGACTGGTACAGAGTGCAGTGAAGACATGAGAAGAGTGGCTGGGCACCCTCAGACAGCAGCGCCACAGGGATATTTAAGCAGCCAGGAGGATCCCCTTAAGAAGAGCAGGGTCTAAACCATAAGAGGGGGTCCCCAGCCTACAGCACCAGAACCCAAAAAGTATGCAGATAACAACCAGCTGTGAAATGCAGCAGGGCAGCTCTCTGCCAGAGATGGGTGGCTGGAGACTAAAAGAGCCATTAAAGGGCCAACATATAAATTTTCATTTGTGGCCATTTACCCTGGGTTCCAGCAAAGATGGGGGCAGAGTGGGCTGGGGAAGCCAGAGGAGAGAAATGAAAAAGTCACCATGGGGATCCCGATGCTGAGTCATCTCTCGTGCAGCCGCAGCCATCCTGCTGAGGCAAACCACTCCCCTGAGTGGTAACCGGAGAGGAAACAATAGCCCCACTCTCAGGTGAGACTCTGCCCTGGCCCTGTGGTACTTAAGCATGTGGTGCTGAGTACAGAGTGGCAGCCACAGACAATAGATCCCCACAAAGGGGTCGGGGCAGAGTGGACTAGAGATGCTTGAGGAGAGACTGGGGACAGAGACATTGGGGAGAGAACTGAGAGAATAGCCTCCAGGATCCTGGTGCTGAATCATTCCACATAAGGCAGCAGCCATCAAGCTCACACAGACCTCTCCCATGCAAGCAGCAGCAGCCTGAGGGGAAACATTAGCCCCAAACCCAGGATGGATTCTGCCCTGCCCTATGATGTTAAAGCCTGACTGCTGAGTGCAGAGTGACTAGATATAAAATGGAAGGAGACAGCCACAGACAGTAGATCCTGGGCTGTCTCCAACAGACTGCCTAAGGTCAGATGGGGTCAACATCTGCTATCACCAGAGGTGGATCCAGAAAGAAAAAACAGTGGTAAACACTACCACTGACTACCGAGACAAAATCCACTGTGGTCTTCTCCATGATTTGCAATGTTTTCTTTACTACATAGCTTTTTAACATTCATTTCTTATCCATCAAGTTGGTGCATATTAAGTCACTGAATTTTATACTATAGTCTATTTCTCTCCTTTCATATAATAGTCTTAATCTCGTTACAGCCTTATTAATACCGGTTCATTTGCTATTGATAGTGGGATTGTTATTGATAGGGGCAGTTATTTTTGCAGTCTTGGATTTGTTTCCTGGGCTTTGTGATTTTGCTCTGGCAGCCAAATAATGGGAAAACAAAGAAAGAACCCCAATGCAAAGGAAAAGAGGAATCCCCAGAAAGACTACTAAATGGAATAGAGGCCAGTAAACTATGAGATATTGAGTTCAAAACAGTGATTATAAGGAAGCTCACTGAACTCAGTGAGCTCAGTGAGAATTACAAAAAACTATAGGGAAACTATGAGGAACTTAATACAAACTATATCAGCATGAAAAAGGACATAGAAACTATCAACAAGAGCCAAGAGGAAATGAAGAATGCAATTTCTGAATTGAAGAACACAGTAGAAGGAATCAGTCAGGCTACATGAAGCAGTGGATCCAATCAGCGAGCTAGAGGACATGGTAGAAAAAAACTCTCAGAAAGAGCAAGAAAATGAAAAATGGCTCAAAAAGAACGAAGAGGGGTTAACAGAGATGCAGGACAACATGAAACGTAATAATTTCCATACAATTGGAATACCAGAAGGAGAAGAAGAGGAGCAAGGGAAAGAAAACCTGTTTGAAAAAGTAATGATGGAAAACTCCCCTAATTTGAGGAGAGAAAAAGTCATACAAGTCCAGGGAGCTCAGTGGGTCCCAATCAAGACCCCAAAGAGGCCCACTCCAAGACACATCATAATTAAAATGTCAACTATCGAAGACAAAGAGAGAATCTTAAAGGCAGCAAGGGAGAAACAGGATGTAACACACAAGGGAGCCCTGATAAGGCTAGCAGCTGATTTCTGCACAGAAGCACTACAAGCCAGAAGGGAATAGCAAGAAATATTCCAAGTAATGAAAAGCAAAAGAAAGCAAACTAGACTACTCTACCCAGCAAGGCTCTCAATTAAAATGGAATGCGAAATAAGGAGTTTCCAGACAAAAGAAGACTAAAGGAATATACCTCTACCAAACCAGAACTGCAAGATATGCTAAACGGCCTGCTTTAAGAAGACGAAGAAAAAGAATGAGAGAGAGAGAAACACAAGTACAAAGGGAAAAAATGAATAAGTACTTATCAATAACTTTAAATGTAAATGGATTAAATGCTCCGATTAAAAGATATAGAGGAGCCGAATGGATAAGAAAATAGGACCCACATATATGCTGCCTATAAGAGACCCACCTCAGAACAAAAGACCTACGTAGACTGAAAGCAAAGGGTTGGAAAAAAAATTCCAAACAAACGGACAGGAAAAAAAAAAGCCAGAGTAGCAATACTTATATTAGACAAAATAGACTTCAAAACAAAGGCCATAAAAAGATACATAGGAGGACACTTCCTAATACTCAACGGAAGAATCCATCAAGAAGCTATAAGCATTGTAAAACTATATGCACCCAACATAGGAGCAATCAAATATATAAGGAAAATCCTGGAGGACTTAAAGACAGATATAGAAAGCGACACACTTATAGGAGAGGATTTTAATATCCCACTGTCAACAGTGGATAAATCATCCAAACAAAATATCAACGAGGATATTGTGGAACTGAATGACACATTAGATAAAATAGACTTGACTGATATATATAGAACCTTTCACACCAAAGAAGTGAATGACACATTCTTTTCAAATGCACATGGAAGATTTTCAAAGACCACATGACAGGACACAAAACAAGCCTCAACAAATTTAAGAAAATTGAAATCATATCAAGCATTTTCTCAGACCACAAGGACTTAAAATTAGAAACCAGCTTCAAAGAAAAAATTCAAAAACATTCAAACTCATGAAGACTGAATAGCATGCTATTAAACAATGAATGGCTCAATAATGAGATCAATGAAGAAATCAAAAAGTTTCTGGAAACAAATGAAAATGAACATACAACAGCCCAAAACCTATGGGACACAGCAAAAGCAGTCCTGAGAGGGAAGTTCATAGCAATACAGGCCTATCTAAAAAGATAGAAACATTTCAAATAACAACCTAACCGTGTATCTACAAGAACTGGAGAAACAACAACAAACAAAGCCAAGAGTGAGCAGAAGGAAGGAAATAATCAAAATCAGAGTGGAACTGAATGACGTAGAGACTAAAAAAACAATTCAAAGGATCAGTAAATTCAGGAGCTGGTTCTATGAAAAGAGAAACAAAATTGACAATCCTTTAAGCAGACTCATCAAGAAAAAAAGGGAGAGGACCCAAATAAATAAAATCAGAAATGAAAGAGGATTTCTGATACCACAGAAATACAAAGGATTACAAGAAATTATTGCAAACAACTATATGCCAAAAAATGTGAAAACCTGGGTGAAATGGAAAAATTTTAGAAAAATGTAATCTTCCAAAACTGAATAAAGAAGAAGCAGAAAGTCTGAACCGACCAATAACAGCTGGTGAAATTCAAGCAGTAATCAAAAAACCCCCAGGCACACAAAAGCCCTGGGCCAGATGATTTCACAGGTAAATTTTACAAAACATTTAAGGAAGAGCTAACCCCTGTCCTTCTCAGATTATTCCAAAAAATCCAAGAAGAGGGAAGCCTCCCAAACTCTTTGTATGAAGTCCGCATCATCAATCCCAAACCAGATAAAGACACAACACAGAAAGAAAACTACAGGCCAATATCGCTGATGAACATAGATGCTAAAATCCTCAACAAAATATTGCAAACCACATCCAGCAATACATTAGAAAGATCATCCACCATGATCAAGTGGGATTCATCCCAGGGATGCAAGGATGGTACAATATTCGCAAATCAATAGAGGTAATACATCGCATAAACAAAAGGAAAGACAAAAATCACATGATCCTATCAATAGATGCAGAAAAAGCATTTGATAAGGTACAGCACCCATTTATGATAAAAACACTCAGCAAAGTGAGAATAAAGAGGGCATACCTCACCATAATAAAGGCCATATATGAGAAACCTACATACAACATTATACTGAACGGGAAAAACTAAAAGCTTTACCACTGAGATCGGGAACAAGGCAAGGATGTCCGCTTTCACCACTTCTATTTAACATAGTATTTATTACACGTCCTAGTCACAGCCATCAGACAAGAAAAAGGAATAAAAGGCATCCAATTTGGAAAGGAGGAAGTAAAACTGTCATTGTTTGTAGATGACATGGTAGTGTAATAGAAAACCCAATCGACTCCATCAAAAAACTACTCGACCTAATAAGTGAATTTGGCAAAACTGCATGATACATAGTCAATATTCAGAAATCAAAGGCATTTTTGTACACCAACAATGAAATATCAGAATTAGAAATCGGGGGGAAAAAATCCCATTTACTATAGCAACAGGAAAAATAAAGTACAAAGGAATAAACTAAACCAAGGTGGTTAAAGACCTGTACTCAGAAAACTACATAAAACTGAAGAAAGAAATTTAAGAAATACACAAATAAATAGAAGCATATACTGTGTTCATGGATTGGAAGGACTAACATCATCAAACTGTCCATACTACCCAATGCAATGTATAGATTCAATGCAATATCTATTAACATACCAATGACATATTTCACAGATATAGACCAAACATTTCAAAAATTTATATGGAATCATAAACAATCCCAAATAGCGGCAGCAATTTGGAGAAAGAAGTACAAAGTAGGAGGGATCACAATACCTGACATAAAACTATATTATAAGGCCATGGTAATCAAAAGAGCCTGGTACTAGCATAAGAACAGACACATAGATCAATGGAACAGAATAGAGAGCCCAGAAATAAACCCATGTCTCTATGGTGAATTAATATTCCACAAAGGGGGCAGAAGCATAAAATGGAGTAAAAAATAGCTTCCTCAACCACTGGTGTTTGGAAATCTGGATAGCTTCATGCAAAAAAATGAAATTCGACCACCAACTTATACCACACACAGAAATAAACTCAAGATGGATGAAAGGCTTAAATATAAGTCACGATACCATAAAAGTCCTAGAGGAGAACATCTCAGATATTAGATGTCCTAGATTAGAACATCTCAGAGTCCTAGAGGTAGGAACGTCTCAGATATTCCACACAGTAATATTTTCCTTAATGTGTCATCTAAAGCAAGGGACATAAGAGAAAGAATAAACAAATGGGACTCCATGAAAATAAGAAGCTTCTGCACAACAAAAGAAAACATCAGCAAAATGTAAAGGGAACCAACTATGGGAAAATATATTTGCAATGATACTTTGGACAATGGTTTGCTCTCCAAAATATATAAAGAACTCACATGACTCCACTCCAGGAAGACAAATAACACAATCAAAAAGTGGGCAAAGGAACTGAACAGGCACTTCTCCAAGGAGGACATACACAGGGACCAGAGACACATGAAGGGATGCTCAGCATCACTAGCCAACAGAGAGATGCAAATTAAAACCACAATGAGATACCACTTCACAACAGCCAGAATGGCCATCATAAACAAATCAACAAACAACAAGTGCTGGTGAGGATGTGGAGTAAAGGGAACCCTAGAACACAGTTGGTGGGAATGCAGACTGGTACAGCCACTGTGGAAAACAGTTTGGGATTTCCTCAAAAAACTAAAAATGGACCTGCCTTTTGACCCAGCATTTCCACTGCTGAGATTATACTCTAAGAATCCTGAAACACCAATTCAAAAGAACTTAGACACCTCAATATTCATAGCAGCACCATTTGTAATAGCAAAGAATTGGAAGCAATTTAAGTGCCCAACGGTAAATGAGTGGATCAAAAAACTATGGTACATTTACACAATGGAATACTAAACAGTAGAAGGAAAGAAAGAACTACTGCCCTTCGCAACAGCATGGATGGAACTGGAGAGCATTATACTAAGTGAAATAAGCCAGGTCGTGAAAGACAGATACCATATGATCTCACCTATAAGTGGAACCTAATCAACAAAATAAGCAAGCAAGCAAAACATAACCAGCAACATTGAAATAAAAAGCAAACTGACAGTAACCAGAGGGGAGGAGAGAGGGGTATAACAGTGGA